>JAQQSU010004833.1:0-13971 GCA_028627135.1 Pseudochirops cupreus | reverse complement strand
TCCACATGTATTTGCTACATATTTTTAGTTCACCTTCAAAACCTAAGTTTTCTGTTTTAATTATGCCCCCAAAGTGCAGTGCAAATCATCTGGTCTCTAAGCCCAGTTGGCAAAGTCAGTGACACAGCTTAATGTGAAAATAAAGGTATTGAATGAACTTCATTCCAGAAAGTCTGCATCCTCTGTTGGCTGTTGGCAAGTTTAGTTTTAATAAATCAAAAAAGAGGAAAAATACTAGTGAGGAAAAATGTTTTGCATTTCACTAATTTTATTTTGTATATTGTATTTTATGGATTATTCATGTTTATCATGTTGGGAAAAGTGTATATTATCAGAATTAATGTTTTATTACAAAGAATTGTATGCAGAAAACTTTTCAGCAATCTCTAGCCAAAGCTTAGTTTTTGGTGATTGTGGGAACCTAACTTCCACTTCCCATAGATTCAGTGTATCAACATTCTCATTTCTTGCTTTTGAACATAATTCCTATAAAAGTTAAGGATTGACTGTGTAAACATGCAGCATGCTTTTAAAGTTTAATCTTCATTTTCAACAAAATTTTCTTAAGTCTAGATAAGAAAAAAAACAACAACAAATCAAGTCCTCATTTGTAACATTTGCACATTTCCGAAGTATAAATACTCCCACTGATAATTTAACAAATTGATTCTCCTGAGCCTATATCAGTTGATTCCAGTACACTCATGACAGGTTGTGACTTTCATCATTGAAAAGAACATCCATTTTGATGCAATCATGGATTCGCTGAAGTCTGGAAGTCTGTGCACAGTACGAAGACAATCTGTCCATTAAAGTCCAGATGGGGATGCAAATATGCAGAAATCAACAATCCCTATCCTCAAAAAGCTTATATTCTATCAGGATTTGAAGTCCAAGTTAAATGCTTTTTGAAATGTACCATGAATTTTTCTAATTCAGAATATAACTATGAATATGAGGATGCTATTTCATAACTGATTGTATTCTGTAGCCAAAGGTTCCTCAGATCTGTTTTCCTTCAATACAGTCTAAGTAGACAATAACATTTAAATTCTTTCTAAACTGTCCACACCATTTCTCCATGACATCTCAGTAGCTGATGTACTTTGGAAGACAGTCTGCTAATTAATTTCCCCTTCTCTTGATGTGCTTAGTAATGGGGTTAGCAGTTCTTCCATACTTCATTTGACACATCGAAAAACTAGGATAAAATATCAGACTTGAAATCTAAAGATTCAAAATGTACCCTTGCAACATCACCCAAGAATGGACATTAGTAAAAAATGTCAGAGGCTTTTAAGTTGTCAGAAAGGGCAAGGTCTGCATGGAAAGATTATTAAAGGATTTTTCTCCCCTCCCCTCATAGCCCCTCCCCCCCATTTCTTTGTTGTTGTTGTTATGAAAAAAGGGAAAGAAGAAAGGAAGGAAGGAAGGAAGGAAGGAAGGAAGGAAGGAAGGAAGGAAAAAGAAGGAAGGAAGGAAAGAAGGGAGGAAGGAAGGAAGGAAGGAAAAAGAAGGAAGGAAGGAAAGAAGGAAGGAAAAAGAAGGAAGGAAGGAAGGAAGGAAGGAAGGAAAAGGAAGGAAGGAAGATAAATTCTGTTTGGTACTTGTGCTACATTCACTATTGCAGCTATTGACAGGAAGTAAAAAACCTCACTCAGAATGTCTGGGGGTATTTCCTTTATTCATGTCAGTCTATGGTTTACACTTCCTTCAGTTGGTGTGATGAAATCTGTTTTAACTGTCTCAAGCATGTATTCCAGGTGTCTGTCTATCATCACCATCATGCTGTACTTGCCTGGCCAACTCCATCAACTTGTTTACGTGAACAGAAAATTAAGCTGTTTCATTGCTGATTTCTTCAAATTGGATGTAATTTGGTCCCTGTGAGGGGAGCAGGATGAGAAGACTCACCCATGTTTTAACCCTGGAACACCGGATGTAAGGGATGTTTCTGCTGTTGTTAATGCTGTTTGATTTTTGAGTGAAATTTACAAGGCAATATCAACAATTGTTAGGATTAGAGAACAGGGAACAAGCTTTCTTCGTTTTGTTCCTTTTAAGAGTTATGTTAAGATTTTATGTTACTATTTCAACCTAATAAGTTTTGTTTGCTTGTTTATCTGTTTGTTTGTTTTCCCCTGAGATTGCAATAAAGATTGGTATCAAAAATTAATATTGCTAATTACAGGAAAATATCGATATTGTAAGCAATATTTATAGAGCCTTCATACTTATTTGAGTTCTTTTCTAATAAACTCATTCACTGCCCTCCCCTGACCCCCAATTATCATTACTATGATTAGGATTTCTATGACTAACCAATAATATCCTATTTCTTAATTATATACAAAATAACACTTAATGCCATTCTTTGTGATCATTTCTTTAGAGAACCTCCATTCTACTCTCCCTCTCCCTATATTCCTACTCCTTGCTCACACACACACTTTGCAGGCAATAAGTAACTTCTTTTTGCAGAAGAAGCACCATCTGTTTCGATTTTACCACAATTTCATTAAATCCATGAGGTTACTATTTCATAACTGGATGTATTTTTGGGTCACAAGTTTCCAGAATTACACTAGTATTATTATACCAAGTAAATTACTTATATGTAAACCCTGAAAAATCTGAAGGGAAAAAAATGTAAAACAGCTCACGTTGGACCTTAGAAATTATCTAGTCCAGAGATGGGAAACCTCGGGCCTTGAGGCCACATTGGATTTTGTCAAAGGGCTGTACTTAAGGACCTAGAGGACCAAGTATGACCTTGAGGATGCAGGTTCCCCACTCCTGATCTAGTTTGACCTTCTCTTTTTATTGGGAAAGAAATGGAGACTCCTGGGAAGAGTGATTTTCCTAAGGTCCCACAGGTAGTAAGTAGCAAAGTCAGTGTACAAACCTAGTCCCTTGATTCCTGATGCTCTTTGTACTACTCATGCTTGGTCCGTTCCATTTTTGATACTCTGATCCTGCAAACCAAGGTGTGCTGCACCCTCCACCTTCAAATGATTAATAATAGGCTTCTATCATAGCAATGTTGTACTTTATTAAAGTACTTCATGATTAAAAAATTTAAAAATGCATCATCTCATCCTCCAAAACCTATGATATGTAGCATGTACAAACAAAGTTACTCTTACTTTACAGATAAGGAAACTGAAACTTTGAGTAGTTGACTGGCCCTGAAAATGAGTTCCCATTAAGGCATCACTTAGGATATTGCAGCTAGGTGGTACAGTGGATAGAGCACTGGGCCTGAAATTGGAAAGATATGAGTTCAAATTTGGCTTTAGATATTTACCAGCTGTGTGACCCTGAGCAACCTCTATTTGCCTCAGTTCTTCATCTGTAAAATGGGGACCCATTAGAACAAGAAAGGGTCAACTACTCCAGGATCTTTGCCAAGAAAATCTCATGGACAAAATTCATAGAGTGACATAGAGTCAGATAGGGCTAAATGACTGAGCAACAGCAACAAGAGAATCACTTAGGACATTTAAACCAAATTACCAATAGAATCAATTGTTTGTGTAAGAGTAACAGACAATCCATTCTTCTCTGGCATTACACTTCTTCTACTGTTTAACATTGGGATGAATATTTGGCACCTGTCAACAAGGTGGTACAGAGGATAGTGTTGTTGTTCAGACTTATCCAAATTTACATGATCACATGTAAAATCTGTCGCTGTTGTTTGTCAGTCTTTGTCGTTGTGTGTTTTTTTCAAAGTTACTAGAGTGGTTTTGATATTCCTTCTCCAGTGTGTCTCCTTCTTACTGATGAGGAACTGAGACAAATAGAGGCTAAGTGACTTGCCCAGAGGCACACAGCTCCTGTACCTTTGAGGTGGTTTTTGGACTTCCTGTCTCCAAACCTGGTTCTCTGTCCACTGTACCAGCTTAGCTGCCCTAGCTGCCCCACATTTACTAGCTGTGTGACCCTGGACTTATCACTTAATCCTATTTGGCTCAGTTTCCTCATCTGTAATATGAACTGGAAAAGGAAATGGCAAACCATTTTGCCAAGAAAACGCCAAATGAGAAAGAGTTGGACGCTACTAAAAAATGACTGAACAAAAACAAAATATTTTGTGCAAGTTCCTATTCAGCAAAAGCATTTTCTAACGACAGACTAGGTAGAAACCACAAATAAAACAGTGGCCTGTTGTTTTATTAGAGCAAAATAACAAAGTGAACAAGAGAAGCTGAAACCTAATCTTTTGTATCTCTCTGTCTCTCTGTCTCTCTCTTTCTCTCCCTTTCCTTTAATCCTTTCAGGCTCTAGCTTTCACTCAATTTCTCTTTCTCTGTCTCTGTCTGTCTCTGTCTCTGTATCTATCTCTCTCTGTCTCTCTCTCCCCCAACCAGGGAGATAGGGAATGACTACTCAAGAAACACAGATTTTTGGGTGAGGAAGAATTGCACCATGCCTGACATCCCTCTCTGGCCTGAGTTCTTATGGCTCTGTCCCCAACAATCAACCATGTCTCCTTTCTTCTGGCTCTCTGGTTTGCAACTTTCTTCTTCTGCTCCCTTGCCCTTAGGGCTTTACTTCAACTTTGCAGTTCTCATTTACTATAACTTTAGCCCAGGTCACTGCCCTTGGCCTCCAAAGCTACCCTTCCCTGCTTCTCACTTAAGACATTACTGTCATTTACTAAAGTAGTTAGAGCTTCCTTTTCTTCTTTGGGGAAGTGTTGTTGTGTTTGAGGCATGAGGCCAACCTTGCCAACATGCCTTGAGGCTAATCAGCACATTTTCTTTCCAGAGTACTTTGCCATCACGCAAAAAGTCTATTTAAGCAACTGCCAAGAAGACTGATCTTTGCAGTCAGTAGGTGTAGCCTTTCTATTGTTAGACCTTTAGTCAGGAAGATGGAAGTTCAAATCCTACCCCAGATACTTTCTGTCCATCTGACCCTGGGCAAGTTACTCAGCCTCTGTATTCCACAATTTCTTCCGCTGAATAGTGAGGATAATAATAGCATCTGTTTCCAGGATTGTTGTTGTAAAGCGTATCGTAAACCTTAGAGTGGTATATAAATGCAAGTTTTGTTGTTGTTGTTGTTAGCTGTGAATCCTTCCAGGCCCCCACCACACTGAAAGTCCTATGAATTACTTTTCTCATCCCTCCCTGGAGGGTGCTGGATATAGAGCCTCCTTCAAAATCCACCCTGGCCCTGACTGTTGTGTTTCTGAGGCTTGTAATAAACAAACACATCCCTTTACCATAATGCTTTCAATGTATTAAAGTTGCAGCTAGCAGTCTGGCCATGCAAATTACTTTGAAGCTTTCGTCAGGCCCAAAAAGTTATTTAAGAACACTGGATGTTATCAACCTCTACTTCCTCTGTACCCCTTACACTCCATTGGAGAAGACAATGACAAACCACTCCAGTATCTTTGCCAAGAAAACCTCAAATGGGCTCACAAAGAGAGAGAGACACACCACAAAAAATGGCTGAACAACAACTTACACTCCATGCTAAACCTCACTTCTAATATTCAAGAAAATTTCTACCACTACACATCAAATCTAACTAGACCTCACTCTGGAAAGGTTCTTGGTTAACAGATTTCAACAATAATAGATTCGATAAATCTGATAGCTTCATCATCTACAAATCACTCCAGGGAAGTACTAGTCACATAATTAAAGAATATGAGTGATATATAAAGAGGGAAAAACAGTAGAAAATGAAATATAAAAGAGTGATATTTATTACACTTATGGCATGTTGTATCAACAATGCAGTATTCACAATGCCTACAGTAACTATAAATATGCTTATTAATCACAAAATGTAACAGGCTTTCTACATGGGGGACATAGCTAGAACATTTATTCAAATACCAGAAAACAGAGTCCCAAAACCAGAAAGTCAAAGCCATCACAGAAGCCACAGAGTTGGCACATGTAGTTAATGCAGTAAACACCCACATTCTAAAGCCTTCAAAACAGAACAGGCTACATCAGGCAAAGATCCTCCTCTCCTCATAGTAACTGCTCAGCCTCAATGCAGCTCTGGCCCCCTGCAGCTCCTGTCCCCAGAAGTCCTCAGCAGGAGTCCTTAGCACAGCAGTTCTCAACCTGTTTGTTGCAACCCCTTTGGGGGTCAGACGACCCTTTCACAGGGGTCGCCTAAGACCATCGGAAAACATATATTTTCGATGGTCTTAGGAACCGAGATACCACTCCTCTATCCATCTCCAGGCAGGTCCGCCCACATGCAGATATGCCCACATACAAGTATTAAAGGGTTGTGGCATTAGGAAGATTGAGAACCACTGCCTTAGCAGAAGTTCTGGCTGGCTCAAAAAAAACAAAAATGAGTTTGTGCTGCCACCAGTGCTGCTTCCAATCACGTGCTGGCTCTAGCCTGACTCCTACTCAGCTCTGGCTCCTTCCTGCCCCACCCCTTCCTCTACATTAGCAACTTCAAGGAGCATGGAAGATCTTCAAATCCCATAATCACTACATATGTCCATAATAAGCTGTGGCCTACTATAATTGCAGGAAAGCTTTGGATCCAACCATAGCCTGGACCCTAACTGTGCACCTGTGAATCAACGGTCTTTCATGTCTTGCTTCCTGAGGCTCTCTAGATAACCAAGTGATTCACTTGGCATACATTAGGCATGCTGGGAAGCTTGGTCAGTAATTTTAAGGACACTCCAGTGTACCTTAGTTTATAGAAGCAAAGTAGTATCTACTTAATAAGCGTTTGTTAAGTTGCATTGTGGAAAAGCAATAATTTGCAGAATTCACTGTGCAAATTCACTTCAAATGTGTACTTGTTGATTGGAAGGATGAATACCATTTTCCAGTGGGACCATTGCATTCTCAGGGAACAGTTTTTTTTTCCACAGGGAGAATTAAAAAAAAAATACATAACATACAAAGAACTGTCTACAATTTAAATATTTTTTAATTAACAAAAGAGTAATATTAATGTATTTACTTGATCTCCTCTTCCTATCTGAACAAGAAAATGCTATAATGGAAAGTGCAATGAATTTGGAGTCAGAGAACCTCTGTTCAAACCCCAGTTGTGTTATTTACTAGCTGTGTGATCTTAATGATAGCAAAAATTTATATGACTCTTTAAAGTTTACAATTCTCTTTCTTCACAAAAAACCAGGTGTGCATGGTATTTCAGAAACAGCAATGGGGTAAGAGTTGGAAGACTTTTCTTCAAATCCCATCTGTGCCAGTTATTATTTATGTGACTTTCAACAAGAAAATCTACCTCTCTAGGCTTTAGTTTCATCTATAAAATAAGGGATTTGGATTAGATGAGCTCTAAGACCATTCCAGCTGTAAATCTATCAATCTGCTGCTGTGATTGTCTTTTGTTTTTGAAGAAAACAATGACATCAGGGAAATGATGACATGACTTATAGTTAACTTTGATTTGATGAGCTAGGAAAGTAATGCAAGTCTTACCATCTCCATTTTCAGATATGGAAACTGAGGTACAAAGAGGTTATTCACTTGATCATTGCACAGCTAGTGGCAGAAAAGGGATTCTAACAGAGATCTTTATATGTCCCTTCTCTTCTTTGGCACTGACATCACCCTGGTACAGCACCTTAGGTCCAGACAATTGTAACAGCTTGCTAGTTGGTCTTTTTCCTTTGAATATCTCCTCTCCCCCCTCACAGGGCATCCTTCACTCAGCTGTCAAAATGATCTTCCTGAAGCTCAGGTCTAACCATTCCAGATCATATCCAAATAAACTCTCCAGTGGTTCCCTGTCACCTCCAGGATCAAATATAAAGTCCTCTATTTGGTATTCAAAGCAGTTCAGGACCTGATCTTCTCATTCTTATGACTTCCCCTGAATACCTGCTGATCCTGTGATCGATCTCTTTGCTCTTCTTCCCACAAAAGACTGTTATGTCCTTACTCCATGCACTTTTCCCAGTTCTCCCTCCTAGAATCTCCATGCCTAGAATTCTCTTCCTCTTCATCTTTGCTTTCTTGTTTCTCTGGCTTCTTTCAAGTCCCAACTAAAAACCTACATTTCACAAGAAATCCTTCTTGATGCCCATTAATGCTAATGCTTTTCCTCTGCAATTACTTCCAATTTATCAAATATATCTCTAATCTCTGTCTCTGTCTGTGTGTGTTGTGCGTGTGTGTGTGTGTGTGTGTGCGTGCGTGCCTGTGTCTGTCTCTCTCTCTCCACCCCCCATCTGTCTGTCTAGCTTACCTACCTACCTACCTACCATTCTGTCTATATCATGTATATCATGTCTGTACATAATTGTTTATATATCAGTCACCCTCCCATAAGACTGGAAGCTCCTTGAAAGCAGGGCCAGTCCTTTGCCTTTCTTTGTATTCCCAGCACATAGCACAGTGCCTAATAAAAGCTTGTGACTGAAGATCTGATTCCAAATCCAAAGCTGTTTTCATTATATCATACTGATTCTCCAATATAAATTATTTTATGTTTTCACTCCTCATTTTCCTCAACTTTAAAATAAGGGAATTATACTAGGATCACTGAGTTTTCCTTCAAGCCCTAAATCAGTATTTCTTAACCTGGGGGTTATGGATTATATTTAATATTTTTATAACTATTTCAACATATTTGGTTCCCATTATGAACCTGTGTATTTTATTTTATGCTTGTAGAAACGTTCCTTTGAAAAGGGTCTGACAAAATAAGTGAAGAATTTGTGCTCTAAGTATTCTAAAATATAATCTCTATTTAATTTTTAAGTTTAAAATGTTTTATTGTTTTAGGTTAACATTGTCCAAGTCACCATGTCACATTACTTTTCTAATTCTGCTTTCTTCATGTTTTTAAAATGGTTCCATAGCTCCTTGTTCTTGTGTCATCTTAAACAGTGCAATAATATGCCATTGCTTTAATATACTGCCATTTAAATGTTCAGCTAGTTCCCAGTCAGAAGTAAAGGTTGTTTAAATCTTTTTGGCTATTAGACATAAAGAAGCTATTACTATTTTTATACAGAAAGAGCTTTTTAAAAATTCGCTTTAATAAAATCTTAGTAGAAATATCATTATGTCAAAGAAATGAGCAGATCTTTTTCAAACTTTCATTGTAATACTTGATTGTTCTCCAAAAAGATAGGCCAATTTATAATTCTACCAGTGATATAACAATGAGAATCTTTCCCTCCTACCCATGTCAACAAGGAATTACATTCAAATCTACTACAAGTTGACCACTAAAAAGAGAGGCAAATCTCAGTTCAAATATAACATTAGGGTTCCAATCGTGTGAATTTTAAAAAGATAAAAACAATCACCTACCATTTATTAAGCACCAACTATGGGCTAGGTAGAATCAGTTAGATGGTTCAGTGGATAGAGCTCTGGGCCTGGAGTCAGGAAGACATGAGTCCAAATCTGGTTTCAGACATTTACTAGCTGTATGACCCTGGACAAGTCATTTAATCTCTGTTTACCTCTTAATCCACTGGAGAAGGAAATCACAAATCTCTTCAGTATCTTTGCCAAGAAAATTTCAAGGAAAACATTGGTGTGCTATGGTCATGAAGAGTCAGATGTGACTGAACAACTGAACAATAACATGGGTGAGGTACTGTGTTAGGTGCCAGAGACACAAATAAAAAGATGAGATTGTGCATGCCCTCTAAGACCTTGAAATCTACTAAAGTTTAGGAAATTTGTAATATAGGTGACACAGTGGATAGTGTTCTGGTCCTGGAGACAGGAAGACTCAGACACTTACTTGCTGTCTGACCCTGGGCAAATCACTTAATCTCTGTTTGCCTCAGTTTCCTCATCCGTAAAATGGGGATAATAATAGGGCTAATAAGGCTCTTGTGAAGTGCAAATAAGATGACAAAGTTCTGAACAAACTGCCTGTGCTTGTTCACTTTCTGCTATTTTCACCTAGAGGGCTTGCTAGAGCACTGAGAGATTAGGTGATACACCCATGGTGTGTATCATAAAGCTAGTGTGCATCTCCTCAACTTGAAGGATGGCTCTCTAGGCATCCTGCTTCTCTCCCCCATAAAGGATATCTACAACAACAACAATAACAACAACAACAAAAGAGATTTTTCTACCAAAGAAGTGACAAATCTGAGCAATACAGTTCAAATATAACATCGGAGTTCCAACTATTTAAGTTTTAAAAAGAGGAAATAATCACTCAATTAGCATTTATTAACTACCTATTATAGACTAAGTGGATGTAAAGCTAAGCACTAGCAGCTTTTCAGAAGAATGCTACTGTGGACAGCTTTTAAGGTTCTGATTATACAGTATAGTGAACACTCTATTCCATAACAAATCAAAGCAAAACATTCACAGTAAATCAAGGTACAGCATTCACAGTGTTACAACTTATCACAGAAAGTCAAAATATAGCATTCATAACAACTCATCACAGAAAATGGCCACATAGTTTCCACTATGGTGGTCATAAAGTTTTCAACAAAGAACAATCATTTAGTAACTCAAGCATTCACAAAATCCTTAATTCAATCATAAAGTACAATAGTCTAAGTTTTCTACTCATGGAGCATACTAGGTTACAAATCAATTACTAATTCAGTCATCAATCACTAAATACAATCATTTAGTCAATCAATCATCCTTCATTTTTTACTATTCAATCATTAGAAACTACACAGACCCTCCACCCCTAAGTCACTAGTAAATTTACAATTTCTCAGTCAGTACACAGTATCCAAGTAAAGTCTTCTTTCAGCTTGACTTGGGGTAGTCTCTCAGATTTCCTGGATCCCCTTCCATGGTCCCAGATCCTACCTGGATTCACCAAACTGCCACCTGGGTTCAAAGGCAGACAACTCCCAGGTCCTTGTCCAGCTCTCTGTGCAGTTCCTGCTCCACACTGGAGTTCACAGTGTCCAGTCCATCTCAAATCCTCCCTAGTCTCCATTCCCGGGAAGTCAAGGCTTAACAAAGCCACAGACAGGCAAAATACTAACACCACAGTCATGCTTTCTCAGTCTTCTGCCGCTCTGGCTTGCCCTCAGAAATCCTTAGCAGCCTCAACATCTCAAGCTGGCTCTCAACTCTGACTGGCTCTTGGAAAGCCTCAGCGGCTCCAGCTGGCCTTTGGACTCATCAGAAGTCTCAGCTGGTTCCCAAAATCAAAATCATTCCATCCAGGTTTTCAAAATCAACATCATTCTCTCAAACCTGGAAGGGGCTTTCCTCTTCAGCCTCCTTGGCTCTTCTTTAGCCTCCACTGAGCCTGCTCCAAGAAAATCTCCCTCTCCCTCTCTGGGACTTTTCTTATATACCCACAGCATTAGCTTCCTGTTTCAGCCAATCCCTTTCTGTTACATCAGCAACAGGAGACAGGAGTTCATACCTTCTGTTTCCCCAACAGAGGCTTGATCAATTACTAAGTGCTAAGTATCTGCTGCCTTTGCCAATACAAAGAGATCTTTTTTTTTATTTTTATTTTTTATATTTATTTATTTATTTTTAAAAATTTTTTTGAGTTACATATTTTCTCCCCATCTTTCCCCCGCCCACCGCCCCAAAACAGCCATCCCAGTGTTTCCCCCCTCCCCCAGTCTATTCTCTCCTATGTCACTTTTTGGTAGGGCAGGATGGATCTCCCAACTGCAGTGCCTGTGTATCTCAAGTTCCAGTTGGATAATACAAAGAGATCTTCAAATTCAAATCACATTACCATTACAGTGGAAACAACTAGGCAGTTCAGTGGACAGAGCTCTGGGCCTGGAGTCAGGAAGACTTGACTTCAAATCTAGCCTCAGATACTTACTAGCTGTGTGACCCTGGGCAAATACCAAGATCCTTAAGGAAATGTCAGAAATCTTGTTTGGTTTGCTTTACATTTTCATGAATTTAGGTATATAAACTAGACTATGCCATCTCACACCCAGATCTCACTTCTAAGTGGAATTAAAATCTAATTTTTTCTATACAACTTTAAATTTTAAAAGATGGAGAAAAAAAATCCTTGGTTCCTGAAGAGCCAAGCAGGAAGCAAATAATGCTACATTGCCATGAGTGACTGTCTAGTGCTAGTAACTATGTGTCTCACTGCTTAAGAAATAAGGACCTAAATTTGGAATCAGTTAAGCCTTTCCCCCCCACCCTGGAATCAATTAACAGTTATTTCCAACAAATCATCCAGCAAATCAGAAACAATCATGATTTTGCTTATTCCTTGCTAAAAGAAACCAAGTAAATGCCACTTGGCATGTTGACACCCAAAGAAAAAGCCAAGGCTCCCTGGTCCTGGTATCACTGTTGGGAAAGTAGGGTACTCTGGAAAAAGGGGTTTGATTTTTTCATCATAAAATTAATTGCTAGCAAACAAGATAATCATCAAAACAAATAGGGTTCCAATGTCAAGGATAAGCATGAGTTTTCAGTGATTCTGTTCAACAAGGCCATTACTGTCTATCTATCTATCTATCTATCTATCTATCTATCTATCTATCTATCTATCTGTTAGAATAAGTCTTGCTCCTCATGGGATGGGCTTGGGCTCAGTTAATACTTTTGTGTGATGATCCTTATAATAAAAACAGGCAAACCAAAAACATGCAACTTATGTTACGGATGGTAATAATGTGAATTGAAATATCTTACTAATTTAGTACAAGGAAACCTTACTTATCAGAGTTCTCAAGGTAATAAAAGTGTCACATGTTTCAATATGTTTATTTAACTCACTTTAAGCACCTAATCTATTAATAAATTTATATTATTAATTTATTATTAATGTATTATTTTATTAGAATTGTTTCTAATATAATTTATATTATAATTAATAAGCTTGATAATTTTGGATGAAAATACTTCTAAACTATTTTATATACTTATACCTTCTAAAATTAAAGAGTATCAAGCATAATTTAGCATTTTTATACCATAGTCAAGCTGGACTAGTTGCTTTATCTCACATATGATATCCTACCATCTCCCTCTTTGCCTTTGTATAGAACAGAGTTGGGGAACCTGAGCCCTGGAGGAGCTATCTAGGTTCTCAATTATGGTCCTTTAACTGAACCCATACTTCCAATGTGGCCAAAAGGCAATGCTTGAGAACCTGGAGGGCCACATGTGGCCTTGAGGCCACAGGTTCTCCACCACTGGTATAGGATCTTCACCTTCCCCTCACCAAGACTAGAATGTTCTTCACCACAGCTTTTTAGAATTTCTCAATCCTTAGTTTCCTTTAAGGCTTATCTCAAGTGGAAAGAAAATTCATATTACACTGTTTGTCTTTTTAACATCAGTGATCTGTCAGTGACGCTATATGGTTGTGAACTATGAAGCACAACTTTGTCAGAAGAATCAAAATTGCAAATAACCCAAACTGTAATGGAAAAAATGCAAGGTGGACATAGGTAGATAATGATTTTTTTTTATGATACCTAGAGTGTGCAAAGTAACAAATAAGACAGAACACTTGCAGTGTTCTAAATTTTAATACAAATAAAAAGTTTTCCACAGAAAAAAGCATCTGTAGAATCCCATCATCCTTATAGGATCCTTCTATTTAAAATTTGCTTAGAGCTCCCTCTCTGATATTGGTGAATACCCTAAAAAAGAATGTGTTTTAAAGCTTAGATAATTATTGAAAATAAGTTATGTCTGAGCATATATTTACAGTATCATAACTTATTTTTGGAATCTTTCTATATATTTGCATATATATGTATATATACATACACATACATACACATACACTGTTATGGGAATCTGAAGATCTTCCCTGCCTCTAGGCCCTTTGCTAAAGTGGCTACGTGACTGAGGACCCTTGGATATTTGAAAGTATACTCTGTTCCCTAATAGGCTGAATGTGATCATGTGGAGCCTGTGGCGCCAGGCTTGTTTTCCAGGAATGCCTGTGCCTTGTAGCTTTGTGATTGGGCAGTGGGTCTAGAGGGCTGTGACATTCTCCAAGCCAGGAGAAGGCTATATATACGCCCTGATGTGAGGTTTTGGT
>JAQQSU010004832.1:0-13972 GCA_028627135.1 Pseudochirops cupreus | reverse complement strand
CATTGCTACACAGAGCACAGTTGAGATTTTAGCCCAGGTTCTTTGACCTGAAATCCAGTGTTCTTTCAACTATACTACAAGAATGGAAGATCTGGGTTTGAATCCTGCCTCTAGTATTTATTAGGTCTGTGACCCTAGGTCAAGTTATTTGTCCTCTACATGCCTCAAGAAAGTCCTTAGGAATTATCTGTTAAGTTCTACTTTATCATCTGAATTAGAAGAGAAAGCTCCGAACACTAAAGGTATCTCATATATTTTATATTCACACTTGTGCAAAGCTTCTAGTTAGATGTTACTTAATGCATATGTTTGTGCATGTTTGTGAATGTGTATTTGGTCTAGATCTGTGATTTGATAAGCATATGGAATTCTCAGAGTGGAAATCTCTCTCTACTGATGAATACCAACAATGAGTCTGTACCTTTTACTTTTAAAGAGTTGCCTATGGATATTGAGAGGTTAAATGGGTCACACAATCATCATGTGTGTCAGAGATAGGACTTGAATCCATGCCTTACTGACTCTGAGGTTCTCTTTACTGATTTTTACTGATCACTGTCTAGATAATATATATGTGTAAGTATGTGTATGTTTAAAATTCAATTAGCAAACAATATATTTAAAACAGTATAACCCAATGGAGGGCCCAGGTTAGCAATTTGGGGAATTTGTTCATATAAAACTGAATTCCAACACTTTTCTATTTATGGAAAGGACTTATTAAATATAATCTATAGAACCTTCTGTTCTATAAGTGAGAATTTTTTGCATGTTAGGTAGTCAAGTCACACTGTTAGAAATTGTTGGAGCTGAGAATATGCCACCACATACAGTCAAAGATCCTTGTTCACTATCTGAAGCTCATATCTCATTTCCCCTTCTGTGCATTTATGGTCCATGGGACTAGAGGAAAGAGTCCTAGATTCCATTCATAAGAGGAGGAAGAAGGAGGCGCTTAAAAAAAGGGAACCTCATATACTGGGTAGAATAATTCCCTAACAGTCAGTTTCCACATTTACAAAATGAGAGGATTGGACTGGATGGTCTCTATAGTCCCTTTTAGGTCTGACACACCATGAATTGATTTGCATTACTGTGTTGTTTTGTGCATAACATTAGTCTGAAGTGCATAAAATGTGTATGTGTGTGTGTGTATATATGTGTGTGTGTGTATGTATAAATATATATTTGCGTGTATACATGCATGGAATTCTGTGATCTAAAAGAATTAACATAAACCTTAAATACCTAACTTCCTAAAGAATTTGGGAATGACCTAAAAATTGGGAGAAAAGATGGTCAGTAGTACTTAATTTCTTTGATGGAGCTTAACTATACATTTGAAATAAGTAAATCAGAAAGGGCAAGAGTATGATCTTAAATTCTAGCAAAGCCAAAGAATGGTACATTGGTAGTCTGCATTCCTCCCTGAATGGTTTTGGGGATAATTTCATATATAACGTATTGTTTAGGAAACCAGCTACCCAGATTTGGTCAGTAAACTAGGAAACAGTTTTGTAGAATTCTAGTCATTCAACAGAGGCCACACAAGGCCTTTCCTATATGGAGGAAAGATGGCAAAAGGTTTAAATATTGTGATACTGATTAAAGGGAAACTATCAAAGCTTCTCAGACTCTAATTGAATATGGTTTATACTTATTTCAACTCTTCAAATTCTAGACAGCTGTGATCTTTAAATCAACTAGGCAATTACCAAATCTTTTAAAACCTTTGACCGCTTTTGTCAATTGACTACATTAAGAAGCATTTTTAACTCTACTTTTTCAATTTAAAAAAACTCTGAATTCATCACCTTTATTCCAAGGGTTTATCTACCAAATAGAAAAGAACCCCCCAAAAAATCAGAAACTCTGAAGTTTCTTAATTTTTTTTACTTTAGGCTACTCTTGCTGGTTTCCAAAGGAACTGGATGCTCCACCAAGGATAAGCTTATCACTTCTAAACTGACCACCATGCAGCTAACTCAAACCTTGATTGACAACACCTTCCTCAGCCTCTTCTCTCTGACTGGAAGCCTTCAGGCAGAGTACCAAATTCCTACTAATGCCTTCCTGTATGAAGGGCAAAGACAAAATTTTCAGCTCATCCCAATTTGCATCTGTTGCTCTACCTGGTTTCAACTCCATGGAACAAAGCGTCCCTACACCCACTACCCGCTGTTGTCCAGTCTCCTTTCGTGTATTGTCTTCTGTTAGATTGTAAGCTCCTTGAGGACAGGGACAGTCTTTTGATTAGTTGTGCCCCTGGGACTAAGCACAGTATCTGACACATAGTAGGCACTTAATAAATGTTAACTGGATTGGATTATATTTTCCATCTAGTTTTCTCTCATTCACTTACTATATTAACAAAATTTAAAAGTCCCTCATTCAGAAACTCCCAGCCGTTGATTATCAAACACTGAGGAAAAAATAGACATGAAGTTGCAATGTTATAAAGGTCAAGTAGTTTAAATTAGTCAAATTGTACATAATTTTCAATTAATTTCAATTCAATAAACATTTATTAAGTAGCTATTATGTTCTAGACACTGTGCTAAGTAGTGGGGCTACAAATAAGAAACAGACAGTCCCTGTCCAAGGATATGCAATCTAATAAGAGAAGACAACCCACAAAAGGAAGCTAGGGAACAGGTTGGGGGCTACTTGAGGAGGGACCCAGCCTATGGCAGGAGACAGCTTGTTCTATGGAGCTGAAACCAGGCACAGCCACAGGTGGAAAGTGGAATGAATTGAAAGTCCAAATTCTGGCTTCCATAAAGGAAAGCATGCAAAGGAGTTTAGTGTTCTACCTGTCAGCTCCCCAAGCAGATATTTTTACAGTGTGCCCCGATAAACTGTCCATATGCTCCAGCAAGATACAGCTGACACTTCCATTGCACAAAATTATAGATGCTCTACAAGAGTCTTTCCTTGGATTTCATTTTATCCCTTATAGATTTCTTCTACATATACTTATAATGTCTCCCCAGACAGAATGGAAATGCTTTGAGGGCAGAACCAGCAATAATGGTTGGTAGTTGAAAATTTAGTCTCAATGTAAGGACAAACTTCCTAACAGAATTTTGCAAAAGTGAAAGTCTATCTGGTGAGATGGTCAATAAACATGTATTAAGTACAGACTGTGTGCTGGGCACTATGCACTGGGAATATTCCCAGGCACTGAGAATTTTAAAAACAGTTGTTGTCTCAAGGAGCTATTATCTAATGACGAGATGTTCCTTGAGGTCTCATTTTTTTCTTTTATTTTAGGTCATAAGTATAGTTAGTTTTCTGATGTGTAAGGCCTTCTGCTTCTGAACCCTGATTCTTGGCTGTCTCATAGTGGTTGTTCTGTTAATGGATGCTATTGTCTGGAAGGACAGAATTCTTGCTTCTCATCCCTCACTGACTGAGCCCTGACAGATGTAGACAGCCCTGTCTACACCATGAAAGGTCCTAACGACCCTAGGTCCAACTCCTAAAGAGAACCAGAGAAAATACAACTTCAGATACATAAAATCAGGACTATTCTTCTCAATACACTAACTTCAAAATGCATTAGAACAGCAATTCTTATCTTTTTTGTGTTCCAGTCTGGCAGTCTAGTCAGGCCTATCGACCCCTTCTCAGAATAACATTTTTGAACACACAAAATAAAATATAGAAAGTATCTAAGGAAATCAACAATATTGAAATAGTTAGCAAAATATTAATAAAACAAGTTCATAGACCCCAGGTTAAAAAACCCCAGCTATCACCTCTTCCTTCTCTAACTTTTCATGCCATAATTAACAATTGCCAAATCAAAATAAGACAGAGAGAAGACAGAGACAGAGAGAGACAAAGGAGCAATGGAATTGATTACAAAAGCGATACTCTCGAACATGACTATATCTGAGCTTGTTTTTCCCTTCCTTTCCAGATTTGAGTCTAGATAAGGACCAACTAGACTTTTCCCAGAGCAGATTGCAATTTGTTTTCCCCATATAGGAATCATGGTTAATTTTACATATTGTTTCCTTTTTTAAGTACTGTCCTACTGCTGTTGTTTTTCTCTCTCCTAATATTTAAGGACATTTTGTTCTAAAAGAATAGATAATGTTTCCCCATAGGGATACTAAACTTAAGCCTACTCATGAAGAGAACTATTCATAGCACTACTTTAGATTTAATCTAAAAAATGTCCTTATGTGTAACAGCAGAGCTCAGTGATTCATGAAATTGCCCAATGTTGCTATATTCCTCCTTATAAAGCTAATGTGTTGAAGTCCAGTAGTTTATGTAGGAGAATGTTTTTTTTCCTTTAAAACTTTAAAGTAAAAAATATATTTCCACTCAGTACATTGAAATTCACATGGAAATAAAAGCTCTTACTCATGGGAACAGTTCACAGGGATGGTCTTTAGAAGCATGGAGATCTCAAGTGTACACAGGGCTGAGCTGTTAAGCTGTCCCTATTCCTACCTGGGTCACATACATGAAAGATTTCCAGCATATTGGGTCTATCACAAAAGACTGCTCTGGTGTGCATGCCTCAGAAAAATATAACCACTAGACTGACTAGCACAGCATCTTGCAAACTAATTTGGTCAGGGAATACTTTGGGACTGTATATATATTGGCAGGACTCATAACTGAAGTTACATGGAATCTGGAGAAATATAATATTCATACATAATAAAAGTGGAGAGTTCACAGAATTTTAGGAACTAAATAGAAGAAATTAAGCCTATTTTGTGCTAAAATGTGTTACATATGATAAATGCAACATAATTTCATGTTGAGTAGTTTAAGGTAAAAAAAAAATCACTAATTTCCTCATATATAAAAAAAGTTTGAAAATTTAAAAAAAAACTTCACTTGAACTTGTGATCCCTAAAAGCCATTGCCCTATATTTCTCCTCCCTTTTCACACCCAAACACCTAGAAAAAAAGCCTCCCAAACTCATTGCTTCTAATTCCTTATTTCTCGTTTCTATCCCTGGTAATTTGGCTTCCTACCTCCTCTGCTCCACTAAAAATGCTCTCTCCAAAGTCTTTTAATTGTTATATATTCTTGGTATTCTTGGTCTTCATTTTCCTTGAACTCTCTTCAAGGTTTTACCGTACTCTTCTGTTTACCATAATCTTCTCTCAACTACTCTTGCCTGCCTGGATTTTCATGGTACTACTCTGTCCTTGGCTTCTTCTACCTTTCTGAGCAATCCTCAGTCTCCTTTGCTGGCCCACTATCCATTACCTACACCATATGCATGAGGGTACCTCAAGACTCTTTCTAGGACCCCCTCTTCTCTATATAATCTTTCTCTTGATGATCTCATCAGCTACTATAGATTCAAGTATCATCTTTGTTCAGATGAAGTCAAAATCTACATGTCTAATCCTCATCTCTCTCCTAAATCCTAATCCCATATCAACAACTACCAACTAGGCATCTCGACCTGGATGTCCCAATGGGAATCTCAAACTCAACATGTCCAAAATAAAACTCTCTCTCTCCCTCTCCTATTTCTATTGACAGCCCTATCACCTTTCTAGTTGCCTAAGCATACAACCTCAGCTCCTTGAGAGCAGGCAATGTGTGTCTAGGGGAGTTGGTGTGCATTTCTGTCTCCAAGGCCAGATAAATCTTCAATTCCTCATTCTCCACCACTCCTTATGCCTGATCAATTGCCAGGTTTTATTGATTCTATTGTCACAATATCTCTTACATTCATTCCCATCTCTCTATGTATATAGTCATTACCCTAGGTCACATTTTCATCTTCTTTCACTAGGGCTATGGCAATGTAATGCTAATGAAATTTGAAGATCCCTTTGTAATGGAAGGCTGACAGATACTTAGAACCTAGTTTCAAATTAAGCCTCTGTTAAAGAAACAGAAGGTATGAACTCCTGTTGCTGATGTAGCAGGAAGGAGCTGAACAGAGAGGAGCAATACTATATATAAGGAAAAACTTCAGCTGGGAAAGTCAGAATTTCCCAGGAACTTGTGGTGGTGGAGCTTCTTTTGAGGGCCAGCCAAGCTGCTGAGGACTTCCAAGGGCCAGCAGGAGCTGCCAGAGGAAGAATGACTATGGTGTTGATACTTTGTCTGTTTGTGGCTTTGTTAAGCCTTGACTTCCCAGGAATAGAGGCTGTGAAGGATTTAAAGTGGACTGGACACTGTGAGCTTCAGTGTGGAACAGGAACTGCACAGAGAGCTGGACAAGGAGCTGGGAGCTGTCTGCCTTTGAACCCAGGTGGCAGTTTGGTGAATTCAAGTAGGAGCTGGGACCATGGAAGGGGAACCAGGGAAGCTGGGTCAAGCAGAAAGAAGACTTTACTTAGATACTGTGTAGTGACTGAGAAGATTATGATTTACTGTGACCTAGGGGTGGAAAACTTTTACTTTTGTACTTTGTGATTGAATTAAGGATTTTGTGATTGACTAAATGAATGTACTTTATGATTGGAAACTAATCTCCAATTGAGACTACCCCAAGGGTGGAGTACTTTGACTTTTGTATTTTGTATCCCTTAAGGAGACAATACTCCTAAAGGATGATTGAATGATTGAGTTAGTTACTAAATGATTGTACTTTGTTGAAAACTATTGTGACCACTTTGGTGAAAACTATGTGGCCATTTTAGTGATAAGTCATTGTGAATGCTGTATTTTGTTTTTCTGTGATAAGTTGTAACATTGTGAATGCTGTACCTTGACATTTTGTGAATGTTTTCTTTGATTTGTTATTAGAGTGTTTGCTATACTGTGTAATCAGAACCTTGAAAGCTGTTCATAGCAGCATTCTTCTAGAAAGCTGCTCATGCATAGCTTTACAGGTAATCGCCTCCTAATTGATTTCCTTCCCTGAAATTCTTTCTCCTCTCAATCCATCCTCCACATAGCTGCCAAAATGATATTCCTAAAGCAATTGGTCAACAAATATTGATTAAGTTCCTACTGTATGACAGACACTGTGCTAGGAACCAGCTATGTCAAACCAAAAGTAAGATAGTTTACATCTTCAAAAAGTTTGCAGATATAATTATATGCAAAACAGATGCAGGATCATTTTTAGGGGATGGCACTAGAATCTGGGGTGGGAATGGGGAAGAATAGAGAAAGGCTTATCATGTAAGGTGATGTTTGAAGGAAAATAGGAATTCTAAAAGGCAGAGGTAAGGAAGAAGTACATTCCAAGCATAAGGGACCTCCAATCCAAAAGCACAAAGATGGGAGATCCATTACCATATATGAGGAATATTGAGGCAGTCAATTGGCGACATTATATTACACATAAAGACCAATGCCACTCCCCATCAAGAAACTTCAGTGGAATTGGAAATCAAAAGGATACCCGTTAATAGAGGAATAGCTGAACAAGTTGTGTTTTTTGATTAAGATAGATACTATTGTACTTTAAGAATTGACAAAGGGGATGGTTTCAGAAAAGCCTGCAAAGACCAAATGACCTGACACAACATGAAGTGAGCAGAAACAGGAGAACATTTTACACAGTGCCAGTAATCCTCTTAAGGATGATCAATTGTGAAAGACTTAGCTATCCTGATCAAGACAATGATGCAAGACGATTCAAAAGGTTCTGTGATGAAAAATTCTATTGACTTCCAGAGACAGAACTAATGAACTCTGAATGCAGATTGAGACATACTTTTTGATTCTCTTTTTTATTATTTTATTTCATTTGTGGTTTCTTTTGCAACATGGCTAATTTGGAAATATGTCTTGCAGGACTTCACATGTATAATCAATATCAAATTGCTTGCCTTCTCAAAGAGAGGAGTAGTGGAGGAAGGGAGAGAATTTGGAACTCAATTTTTTTTTTAAAATGATTGTTAAAAAAATTATATGTAATCAGGAAATACTTAGTGAAATAAATAAAAATAATTTTTAAAAAGAAAAAAACTTTGACTCCCTATTACTTCTAGGGTTTCATCTTACTCCTTGTGTAATTTATGTTCCAGAAACCAAAAAGGCCTTACTTGCTGTTTCCTCTATGCAACATTCGATCTTCAAGTGCTATGTCTTTATGTAAGCCATTTTCCAGGCTTGGAAGATTTTTCTCTCCTTACCTTTGCCTTGCAGAATCCCCAGTTCCCTTCAAAGTTCCACTCATGTTCCACCTTCTACCTGAGGCCTTCCCTGTTCTCCCCAGTTCTAGTATTCTTCCTACCATCACCCTGCCCTAAAATTACTTTATATAAAAATCTCAGTATATTCTGTAACCTGTCTCTTCCCTGTATGGTTCTCACTGCTTTACCCAGCAGAATGTAAGGAAAGGAACAGAGAAAAAGAACAGCTTTCTATTTATCTTTGTACTTCCACCTCTAGTAGAGCACCATTCATTTATTAGGTGCTTAAGTTCCTCATATTAAATTGAGTTGAATTGACCAGATGGTTTCTAAAATCATCTCTAACTCTAAATCCCATGATTTCTGTTATAGCCAAACAAGACTATGAGAGTTACCTGGATTAAATCCCAGTTCTGCCACCTACTGTCTATGTGACCTTGGAAAGGCATGTAACCTCTCTGGGCTTCTGTTGCCTTATCTATAAAATGGGGGAGTTAGACTAGATAACTCCAAACTCCCTTCTAGCTCTAAATCATCCTATGATCCCAAGCTCTTGTTGACCTTGTTCCATAGCACTGCATGCTCACAAACCTCTGTCTGAAACACACTGATGCTATTATTCTTCCTTCAAGTCCCATATGAGGTGTCACCTCCTCCAGAAGCCCACCTTGACCTTCCTTCCATCTAAAAGATTTCTCTTATCACAAGTATCTAAACCATTCCTTTGACTCTATCATATTATGCCTTCTATCAGAATGATTCTAAACTCATCCTAACATATTGATTTTAATCCTTTCCCATTTCCTTTGTGGGCAGCTAGGTGGCACAGTGAATAGAGTGCTGGACCTGGAATCAGGAAGACCCGAGTTCAAATCTGGCCTCAAGACACTTACTAGCTGTGTGACCCTGGGCAAGTCATTTAATCCTGTTTGCCCACAGTTCCCCATCTGTAAAATAAACTGGAGAAAGAAATGACAAACCATTCCAGTATATTTGTCAAGAAGACCCCAAATAGGGTCATAGAGAGTCAGACAGGGCTAAGAAGACTCAGCAACAACAAATGTCCTCCTATTGCTGTTTCCTAGTCCTGCAAACTTTTTCAGGTCAGGGACTATTTCATTTGATCTTTTGTATCCCTATCATATCTAGCAGAGTAATTTGCACATACTTCAGTGGATGGATAGATACTCCCTTCAGCTATGCAAATCACACAATACATGCTTCTTAAGCAGGCCTGAGTGATGTCCTGCCATAAACCTCCTGGGATGAAACTGGAGGCCTTTTTCTAGGTGCTATAAAGCAAACATGCTAGAGGCCTTCTCCTAGGTCAGCCATTCTTAGCCTTGTTTGTATCCTGGAACCTTTTGGCAATCCAATGAAACTTAAGAACCCCTTCTCAGAATCATGGTTTTAAATTCATAAGATAAAATACATAAGATTGCAAAGGAAAGCAAGTATGCTGAAACATATTTATCAAAATGTTATAAAAATAAGTTCATAGATCCTCTCCCTTAAAATCTATCTGCAACTCCCATGGTGGGGGGCACAGGAGGGTGGGACTCCTTGGTTCCTAGATTAAGAACACCAACATTAGGTATTTTAAAATTCCATCATTTACAGAGTTACACTATAGTACCCTCCCTCAGGTCGACCTTCCCTAAACCACTGCCTGGTTCTAAAATTACCTCTCTATTCCCCACCCTTACATGATTTCAGCTCAATATTTCAAAGAAAGCAATCCATTTAAACTAATTGAGAATAAAGTATAAATTTTTTATAAAAAGTTGTCACCCAATGAACGAATGAAAGAAAGAAGGAAAATCATTCATTAAATGCTTGCACTCTAGGCAATGTTAAGTGCTAAAAAAGCAAGGCAGCTCAAATCTCTGCTGGGCTGTGAATTTCAGGCAATATCTATTCTGGTTTAGGAAGGGACAGGGACACCTCATATCATCACCTAATTAATCTCCTGCAGCTGCTGGAGCAGAGACCAACTAAAGTTTACCTTGTCTGATTTCCCATAAGCATCCCTTCCAGCCTGTCATTGGCATTATCAGAATTATGCCTAGGGATTACAAAGGTCTTCAGAAATAACTGTCCTTGACCTGGGCTCAGGCCCCTATCTCTGAAAAGAGCCAAAGAATCTTTTTTTTTTTAAACTGGCTTTTCAAGTATCCCCTTCTCTGATTGGGTTGCTAAGAGTAATTACAAGAACTTAGCGAATTTTGAGTTAGTAGTGTTTATACAAAAAGAGAAAAAGCGAGAGGTGACACTGGTGACTCCTTTCTTTCCAAATAGCCTCTCTCTCTACAGCGGGAGTCAATTTAAGACAACATCAAATCTATGCAATTTTCTTTTGAACTGTGGGGAAAAACATTAATTTGTATGGACTAAAGCATACGATTAAAGCATGAAATTCATTCCAGTCATGACTATGAGAGGGGTTTGAAAATGAATGGAAGTCTCTAGACCACAGTGCATTAATGCAATCATCCATAGAGCAAATAACCTGGAATGATTAGATTGCTGAAGTGTACCCATGGGTTCTTACCCGGTATGCATGGAGGCTTTGGAATGTCTTCTGTTTTGAATGGGGATCAAAAGAGGAGCTCAAATCAGATGGCATAATGCCCATCAGAACCAAATGCAGTAAACGCTCCAATAGTTAATCCATGAACTCTAGCTCTCCTATTCTTTTATTTTATATTCTTTTATTTTGAAATACTCTCTGAGTCAGAAAGACTTTTGCACATTCCTTAAGCCAAGAGCAAAGTAAATACGATGCTAACTTTCTTCTGGTCCAAAAATTAGCATACATATTTCTTTTTTCTTGTTGTTGTTGTTGTTTGGGTGCCACAGGCTCCTGAGGGGATTCCAGAGGGAAAAGAGAACAACTAAACAGTGAGCAATTGTTCTAAGGTGGGATCTAATCTAATCCTAAATCCATTCTGAAAGTAAATTTACTGCCAGCATTTGTGGAGTATAAATCCTTCTACTCAGTAAATAAATCACTGGTTTTTAAATTGTCTAAATATCTCTGCCTTTTCAAGTAACCTGAATGTCTGTTGATACAGCAGATACCAGGTCCATCAATACTTCAGGCCCAAGACAACCGACGAATGTAAATGAGAAGATCAGAGTCCCCTCCAAGATAATAAGACTGGAGAAGTCGTAAAGGTAACCAAGGTAGCTACTCCCTTGATAGCATTTGGGTTTAGCTATCATTACACCTTATACTAGGAGGGCCACAGATGTCTTGAGAGAATATATTTGGTTAAGCCTTGCAGTAACTATTGTATCATTTATCAACAGGAACCAATTTGGATTTGATAAGAAAGGACTATACAATCACGGAATCAGAGATTTAGAGATTTAAACTTAAATCTTTAAAGGGACCTTTGAATTCATCCAGCCCAAAACCCTCATTTTAAAGAGATGGAAACTGAGAACCAGAGAGAGTAACTGTCCCAAAGATTGCACAGGTAGTAAATGGCAAAGCTAAAATGAGGGACATTGAGGTAAAATAGCAAGAGTTAGCTTCTGAGTCAAGAAGACCTGAGTTCAAGTCCTATTACAAATCCATACTAGTTACATGACATTGGGCAAGTCACTTGATATTTCAGTGACCCAGGCAACTCTCTGAGACTATAAATTTTTTAGTACCTATTATTCTGAATTGATAAAGGAATTTTCTCCCTTAGGAGCTTCCTTATGCCCATAAAATTAATGGGGGGGGAGGGACATTTTAATAGGGATCATCTGCCCATTTCCTTTTGAAAATACATAATTCCATGTCAAACATGTTGCCCAGAATTGGGAAGAACTAATAAAAAATATTCTAAATGTTTACAACACATTATAAAAAGACTCCAACACTAGCCCCTAGCACAGCTAGCTGAAAACCTACCTTGCTTTCAATAATTGTCCTATTATAGGTGCAAACACAATAACCAAGAGCCAGAAGGAGGGAAGATAAGCACACCAATTGGGTTACCAATTGGGTTACCATTGAATTCCTGCTGGTTGAACAAGAGCACAAGAAACAACAATCTTCCCTGAGAGGACCAGGAAACCTGCAAAAATATGCCTGTATATTAGACATTAGTCAAAAAACAATCATCTTTAAACAAAACTGAGGCAGTTATACACGAAATTGGTGAAATGAGATTCTAAATAAAATATCCAAGAAAAATTGTCACTGTATTTTGCTTATCAAGTTTTTTGATGTAATGTTTTCCCTTTAGAACTCAAAATCTTGCAATAGCTCTGTTCTAATTTAGAAAGTATGATACCTATTTCAATGAGATTTTCTTTATAATTTTTATTATGGAATAAACTAAAATTGTTGTTAGTCTTTTCCTTTAAAAAAAAAATCCATCAATAAAGACAAACTAAAAGGCAGTAAGTTTAAAAACTGGGTTACTCATTAAACTACTTTTATTGTAATTTAGCCTTTCTCAATTCCACAATGGTTAATGCCCTCTCTTCCATCATTTTGTTTTTATTTTATGTGTATCCTGCATTTGCCTATCTGTAAATATTTTATTCCCCCATCTCCCTATAATACCCTGAAGTCAAAATCTGTCTTAATTTTGTACTCGTATCCACCATGCCTAATATATATAATAAGCATATGTTAAATGTTTGTTGATTAAGTAATTGATAATATTTTGGTTTTAAATTTTTTTTGTTGATACAAAAAAATAAAGGTGTTTTTACATTCATTTCTCAATGTGTCTTCTTCCTTCTTCTATCTACCAAGCCATTCACGCCTTATAACAATGAATAAATAAAAAGAAGAAGAAATAATTCAGCAAAACTGCCCAGCACATCAACTGAATCTGAGAATACACACAATGTTCTATGGGCATAGCCCCTTACCTCTGCAAAGAAAACAGGGAAGAATGTTGTTGTTTTTTTTTTTACCTCATCTCTCAAAATATCAACAAAACAGAGGGGAAACATTCAAAAAGGAAACACGTAAATACAGAAAAACAAACAAGTGCATAAAGGGGGGGGCAGTTTAGTCACTGTAATGACACTGTATTAATTTTCATTTTCTTAGTTTCCAATTGCATTGTTGTACCCTTATACGTACTGTTTGTGAATTCTTCTTACTAAATTATGCATCCATTTCTATAAGACTTCCTATACTTCTCTGAATTCTTCATATTCATCATTTCTCCTGCCATTAACAAAAAATTATTAATTGCCTATAGCAGTATTTAGGGACAGGTAGGTGGCGTAGCGTATATAGCACCAGGTCTGGAATCATGAAGATGAGCTCAAATTCAGCCTCAGACACATACTAGTTATATGACCCTGGACAAGTCATTTAACCTCTATCTGCCTCAGTTCCCTCATCTACAAAAATGGGGATAATAACAAATCCTACCTTCCAGGGTTGCTGTGAGAATGAAATGAGAAACGTATTTGTGAAATACTATGCAAACTTTAAAGTTCTACATAAATATTAACTATTGATTGTTATTATCATTTTCATTATCATTTTATTTTTTTTATTTAAAGGAATGCCACATCTGCTTTACATAAAACATAAAAGCATTTTTCATCATAAACACTTGTGTTTTCATAGATTCTCAAATTCAGAGCTACAAGGGGCTTAGAAGAGCCTCTATTATTCCAATGCCCTCATTTTACAAATTAGAAAATAGACCTAGAAAGGTACTTGTCCAACACTTTATAGGTATTGAGCAACAGTATTTGTGTTTTTCAAATACTGGACTACTAAATTCACCTGCTTCTGTATAATGTATAACTAACCTATTCTACTGATTAACCTTTTTTCTTAAACAAACATCAAATTGTTTTGAAAATTGCTGCTCTGGAAAATGTTATAAGATTATAGTGCTAGGTCCCACCCTTTGCT
>JAQQSU010004830.1:0-13973 GCA_028627135.1 Pseudochirops cupreus | reverse complement strand
CTTTCTTTCTTTCTTTCTTTCTTTCTTTCTTTCTTTCTTTCTTTCTTTCTTTCTTATAAAATGACTAATTCAGAGGTGCTAAAGAGTGTCATATATCCAGAACTGGGAGAAATTTTAGAGATTAACTAGTCTAACCCCCTCATTTTACAGATAGGGAAATTGAAGTTCAGAGACATGAATTGACTTGGACAGGTCCTGTGGATGGTAAGCAGCAGACTTAGTGATTCATACTCATTTTCTGTGACTTTAAGCTTACTGTTCTTTACACCTTATCCAAACATTTCTGAGTCTTCCACAGGCATTACTAGGGTATAATCTTCCTTCCTTTTCCTAGTCAACATCAATGGAAATCAAGTATATTTCCCTAGGAACCAGGACAGAAGATTTGTATATTTAACATGCTATATCAGAAGGGTTGGAGGACTTCTTGAAATCAAAATCCTAGAGAAGAAATAATTGACACTTTTATTTGGTTTATCCTATAAGGGCTTCTTAACAGTTAGCACCTTCCTTTGACTCCATGACTTTTTTCTTCCCAAAGTACTAAAAAGAACTAAAAGTTGTACTGAAAAGTACAATCAAGAGGAATGTTTCAATCATGTCACAACTCAAAAAGTGGCATAATAGATAGCTTTGGAATAATAACAGCAAACATATCTACACAGATGCAGAGAGAAATAGATATCTCTATATCTATCCATTTCTATCTACCTATACACACACGTGTATGCACATATCACGTTAAGGTTTCCAAAGCATTTTACATTTACAAATTAATCTTGTGATTAATTTATATATTAATTTATATAATTAGTAATTAATAATACTATTATTATTTTACTTTTATAAATGAGAAAACTATGGCTAGATATATATTAAAAGATCATAGATACTTGCTAAGGATCATAGACCCAATAAGTATCTGAAGCAGAATTCAAACTCAGTTCTTTTTCTCTTCAGGTCTAGTAATCTATCTAATATGTTCACTTATATAACTGAATTGTATAGAAGGGATATGATAAGTGAAACTAAGAAACGGTCCTTTCAAATGGTTCCTGAAAACAGATTGTTTTATTAGTTGTTCATTCATAGTATGATTTCATTATATGTTATCATTACTGTTTTTTGATGTTGCTTTAACAACTGAGAAGCAAAGTAATGTAGTAGATTGAAACTGACATGACTCTAAGAGTCAGAAAAATTTGGGTTTCAACTTCTGTCCATGGCACATAATAGCTGTGTGGCCCCTTCATCTCTCAGTGCTCTGAGGCAGTACCTCTCCTACAAGATACGTAGCAGAATGCTTGTCTTCATTGATCGCAAGTGTTTTCTTATCAGAAGTTGTCTATTTTTTTTTCTTTTGGGAGGGGGGAAGGTAGGGCAATTGGAGTAAAGTGACTTGCCCAAGGTCACACAGCTAGTCTTTGTGTTAAATGGCTGAGACTGGATTTTTATCAGAAGTCTTCTATGCCAACAAAAGTGCAGCACCTCCATTCTGTCTACCCCTTCCCACAATATACAGAACACAAGTAAACTTTAGAATAAAACTCCTCAAAAGTTTTTACAGTGGCCCAAAGCTTTTGCCATGAAAATCAAAATATTGCAGAACTCTCAAAACAAAATCTTTTAAAATGGCGCCAAAAACATGTTTTTCTAACTAAATAAATTTTATTTCACATTTAATAATATTAATACTAATTAAGAAAAAATATGTAATCTTTACTGTGTAATCCTTTTCACCAACAAATGTGGGGTGGGGCATATGATAGATTATAGAACTGTTGCTGAAAGAAGGAAATAAATGTGAGATATATCTTGGAGCTAGAATCTTGACCAACAGTGACTCTATCTGAGGGGAGAGGGATGAGTCATGGTTGACTGAAGTTTCAGGCCTAGTTGTTTGGAAAGGATGGTGTCAGAATATGTAATTTTAAATCCTTCTCTACAACTTATTTTGTGTATTATACAAATAACTTAATCTCTCTGGGGTTTTCTTCTCTCCTTCCTTCTTAAAAGAGGAAGCACTTTTTAGTTTTTTGGATAGGAATCTGGATGGTGTCAGCCTTGAGTTTGAATTTCATCAAAAACACTTATAGCTTACTGTTAAGCAAGTCTTTTACGTCCTCCATATGCCCATTTCCTCATCTATAAAATAAGGGGACAGACTCTAGGTGTAAGGTCACTTCCAGCATTTCCCATAATCATCCCACACAACCATCCCAAGAAGCCCTTCCTTCTCTCCTTTTCAAAATATGAAAAGAATTAGACAGTAACATCAATTATTGTTTTGGGCACTATATAAACAAAACTTGAGATAACCTCCTAAATTCAGGACTGAATGCTATGATCTGGGTTATTCAGTTCTCAAAAGTACTTGAGTTCCAGTGACTTGAATTACCACTGAAAACCTATTGGTGGTAGAAAGTTCATGAGCCAGAGTAAGAGAACATAGGTCTAAAATTTTTATACTGTTGTCCTTAAGAATAAACAATAAGCCAAGATTCTACCCACACACACACACATGCACATATATATTGTATTTAGTAAGCAGTATTAATATTGTATCAGCCCTTTCATCCCTATTTGATGAAATATATAGGGAGTTAGATTTGGAGTCAGAGCACAAGAATTCAAATTCTAGCTCTACCATTTACTACCCGTGGGACCACAGACAAATCACTTTAAGTCTTTCTGATTTAATTTCCTTATCTACAAAATCAGAAGTGTCAAACTCCAGCTGTGGTGATTTGTAGCAGTAAAACTATAGCCTAAATCAAATTAAAATATAGTTACAAAATTCTTAACAATAATAAATTAGATAACTTTTTTACCTCCCTTTCAGGTCTAAGCTCATGGTGCTATAAGACTTTGGTTATTTGCTAACAAGTGTTCTCCAAGGGAGCAAAAAATAAGGGACAGCAGTACCTGGTTTTTTTTTTTTTTTCTTTTTGAAGGAGGGAAGGTAGGGCAATTGGGGTTAAGTGACTTGTCCAAGGTCACACAGATAAGTGCACGTGCGTGTGTGAGTAAAGTGTCTGAGGCTGGATTTGAACTCAGGTTCCCCTGACTCCAGGGCTGGTGCTCTATTCACTGTGCCATCTAGCCGCTCCAGTACCTCATATTTTAAGATATATTGTAGTCATTTGTATTTCCCCTCTTTTTCGTTTTCCAATAGGGTAGTATTTGTGCAGATAAATTCATTGATTCAACAAAGATTTATTAAGCATCTATGTGTTAAGCACTGTGCTAAGTACTAAGGCTACCAAAAGAAACAAAACTCTTAAAATAAGAGAACTTATATTTAGTAGGGGGAAGCAACATGTACACAAAAAATTAAGCACAAAGTAATATATTCAAAGTACAGAATAATTTCAGATACACAGCAACTCAGGGGATCAAAACTCTGTATAGGGGAGTGACAATTGAACTGAGTTTTGTAGAAATACAGGGAGCTTTTTCTTTTTCTTTTTCTTTCAGATTTAAATACATAAAAGAAAAAGAAAGATTATAAAATTAAATATTAAAACATATAAAATAAGAAAAGAAAAAATGTTATGTGCACAGAAGAATGTAAGAGAGGATTCAAATATATAGCAATAAATTTCCATTTCAGAAACACTGTATATTAAGTACTATATGTTATGTTGAGAGCTGTCCATCTTTTCTTTCCTCCTTTGTGGGTTTTTGTTAATTCTCTGCTGCACACTTTTTTGACTTTGTTCTTTTTTTCCCTACCAGGCTACAATGAAGCATGGATACACACACATAGAGACACATATGCATATATGTTTATATACACATGTATGTTTTTGTTTGTGCATATCTCTTATTTCGTATCCCTCATGACTTCTCTACTTATACCAGCTCCCTTGCCCTCCTATTATTTAGCCTCCCTCCCTCCTTTAGCCTCCCATTCCCATTAATCTAAACTCCCTTCTATAGCCCCTGTAACCTATTTCCTCACCCTGACCTCAAAAGATCCCTCCCTTATCTTCCCTTAGAATTTCAATTCTTTCTAAATTTAGAAGACTTTTATATTCTTCTAGATATATATGTATTTTCTGTCTTGAACCCATTCCCAATGAAAGTAGGTTTCCAGAACTAACGCTCCTCCTCCTCATCTAATTCCCCTGTATCAGTTCTTCCTCTCATGCCTCATTAATATAAGATAATTAATCTCTTTAGCTGTTCCTAAACAGCTTTATTTTGAAGTCATATCATTCTCATGTCTATTGCAGTCTTTCTTATGAACTACCTAATTACTAATAACAATCTTAGATAGACATTTTACATACATAAAAGGTAAACAGTGTATCCTTACTGTATCTCTGGTAATTAGTCTTTGATGTACCTTATGATTCACTTGAATCTTGTATGTCAAATCTTCTATTAAGATCATATTTTTCAATTCATTCAATATATGCTTAACTTTGCTGGGTATGATATTTTCAGCTAGAACTCTAATTCTTTTGCACTTTGATATACAGTGTCCCAAGATTTGTAGTCTTTTAGTGTCACCACTGCTAGTGTAATTCTATTTGTAGCACTGCCATGTGTAAATTGTGTTGTGTTTTATTTTTTCCCTTGTTGCTCATAATACTTTATCCTTGAGCAGGTGTTTTCAGATTTTGTCTATAAGATTCCTGTGGGTTTTCCTCATAGGATCTCTTCCTGGTATTAATCAGTAGATATTTTTCTATTTCTACTTTCCCCTCTTATTCTAATACTTCAGGACAATTTCCTTTAATTATTTCTTGTATTATGGTATCAATATATTTTTTGATCATAGCTTTTAGATACTCCAATTATTCCTATGTTTTCTCTTCTTGTTCTGCTCTACTGATCAGTTGTTTTTCTTATGAGATGTTTCACATTTTCTTCTCTTTATTCATTCTTTACATTTAGTTTTATTGTTTCTTGACTTCACAATTTTGCTGGTTTACCTTTGTCCAATTCTGATTTTCAAGGAGACATTTTTCTCCCTTAAGATTCTGGATCTCCTTTTCAAAATGGTTGACTTTCTTTTCATAATCTTCTTTTTCTTAGATTCTTCTTTCCTTCTTTCTTTCTTTCTTTCTTTCTTTCTTTCTTTCTTTCTTTTCTTCCTTCTTCTTTCTTCCTTTCTTTCTTTCTTTCTTTCTTCCTTCCTTCTTTCTTTCTTTCTTTCTTTCTTTCTTTCTTTCTTTCTTGTTTTTTTAGTTTTTCTTTAATCTCTCTCATCTTATTTTTTGTTTTGTTTTGTTTTTTGGACTGGAGAAGGAAGGGCAATTAGGGTTAAGTGACTTGCCTGAGGTCACAGGGCTAGTAAGTTTTAAGTATCTGATGCTGGATTTGAACTCAGGTCCTCCTGACTCCAGGGCTGGCATTCCATTCACTGCACCACCTAGCCACCTTCTCATCTGATTTTTAAAGTCTTTAAAAAAATTCTTCTATGGATTATTTTTGGTCAAATGCAGAAGATTATTTGACATTACTTGTTGGGGTAGAAGAGGGTTTCTTTGCTTCAGTCTCTTCCTCTGATGACAAACCCTGGTTTTCTATATTCCAAAAGTAACTCTTCTTTTATTTTTGGCTTTTTTGGAGGGGAGAGGGTAAGGCAATTGGGGTTAAGTGACTTGCCCAAGGTCACATGGCTAGTTTTTGTGTTAAGTGTCTGATGCTGGATTTGAACTCAGTTCCTCCTGACACCTGGGCCAATTCTCTATTCACTACCACCTAGCCCTCCCCCCCCCCCCATAGTAACTCTTTATGATTGGATTCTTTCTCCTTTTCCTCTGTGTGTGTGTGTGTGTGTGTGTGTGTGTGTGTGTGTGTATGGATAGATAGATAGATGGTAGTGCTACCATCTATCTATCTATCTATCTATCTATCTATCTATCTATCTATCTATCTCCCTATCTATCTGTTTTGTAATCCTTTGTAATCCTGACCAATGGAGGATGGTGCCTTTGGCCTGAGATTCTTCTTTAGTTCTCCCCTCTCCCCTGGAACCTAAACCAAGACCTCCAGCCTCCTATAAATACTCATAGCCAGTTCCCTCCACTGCTTCTGCACTCACCTGGCTTGTGCTGGTTCTTTCTCACCCTCTGTCACTTCTCAAGCATATCTGCATCTGGTATTCCTTGTCAGCAGAGGTTCCCTTGATATTGTCTGGCTCAAAAGTCCAACTCTCCTCACTGTCCTGGAAGTAAAAATTTGTATGACTGGGGCTGAGGCAGCCTCCCAACACACCTAACCCTAAGACTTGTTGCTTGTTGTTTAAACAGTCCCTGGCCTGGATGTGTTTACCCTTGCAATGCAAGCAAAGGCAACTTCCAATGTTCGGATTACCAGCATAGCAAACCCCATTTCTTCAGCAAAACATTCAAAGAACAAAGAAAGTCAAAATACAGTGTAACTCATTCATTTAGCAAGTAAGTTCTCAGTTCAATTGCAAAGTACCAAGGTCCAAGTATCCCACCTCTGATCAGTAGTCAAAATAGCTCACTCTGGGGCAGCACATTCATTTAGTGTGTTCTCAAATGGGGAATAGTTTCCGATCATAAACAAAGTACTTTTATTTGGTCAGTCACAGAGCAAAAAAAGGGCCAAAGGTTTCCCACCCCTGGACACTACTGAATTACAATACCATCTATTAACACCAAGTACTTTCTCAAAAGGTGCAGGAGGGCACAAAAGGCCATCTACCTCTAAGTATCATCTCAGCATTGAAAACCCAAGGAAAGGCCCTTCTTTCATCTTCACTCCAGGCAAGCCCTCAGCAATTTCAGTTCCTGGCTCAACAAAGCCATAGCCAGTTTCCTCATCAAGTCACTCTCTGCCTATAGAACAGTCCCAGAACACCTGAAAACATCAGCAAAGCCCCCTTCCAGGATTTCTGTAAACATACCACAAGAAAATCCTCCTTCAGGGCTTCTGAACCAACAGTAAGGTTCCAGGACCTCTACAATAGCAGCACTGTCCTTCAGCAGCCAATGAACTGGGCAAAATAACATCAAAACAGACAGACAAATACCAGCATCACAGCAATGCCTCCTCAGTTCTTGGCAGTTCTCAAAAGTCCTGGGCAGCTCCAACAGGCTCTCAGCAGTCTTTCTCTCAGGAACTCAGGCTCCACAATACTGGATACTGCTCTCCCAAAGTCCTTCTGGCCTTCTCTAGGCTTGGGCCTCTCTCCCAATTCATGGCTCCTCCCAGTTCAACCATCTTTCTTCATGTCAACAAGTCCATCCCATAAGTGGGATTCACAAGCTCTGGGTTTTAATACTCAACCCAAAAACCAAGCCAATAGAGGGGCATCTCCAAATTCTATTACCATTACAACACTCCACAGGACCAAACCTTGTCCAAGGATTTTACTTTAGATATTCTCCAATATCTCCAAGTGTCCCAGGAAATCCCCTGTTATACCTATTCTCCTATTTATAATAATAATAATAATAATAATAATTATTATTATTATTACCATTCTATTTTTTCCCTGAGGCTCTGTTTTATCTCTTTTGTGGAGCAAAATCTTGAGAACTTGGAATTTCCTGTTCTACCCCACCTTCTTCCCAGAATTCTCTCTTCCAGGGATCTTTCTAATAGGTAAAAGTAGAAAGGAAATGAGTTTAAGTCATTAGGAACAGCCTACGGAAAGCAAGTAGATTAACAATGGAAAGTCATGTATAAGGAACAGAGGAAGTGATTTTTTTTCCCCTAAAATACAGAGTTCTTGAATAAGGCTAATATGCAATAATCCTGGAAATATAACCTGGAGACCATTTATGAAAGACTTTAAAAGCCCAAAGGAGCAGTTTGCAGTTTGTCCTAGAAGCAAGAATGACTGGAATTTCTTCAGCATGGAAGTGACATGTGCAGATTCCTGCTATGGGAAGATGGTTTTGCTAGTTGTGTAGAAAATGGATTGGAATGTTGAGAAACTTGAAGACAGAGACCATTTTGGAGTCTTTTATAAGAGTCTGGATGCAAAGAGGGTGGTAAAATGAAGGTAAAAAAATAGATGCCTACTATGTGCCAGGCATATTCATGCCTGTTTAAATATTATCTCAGTTGATTAGGTATAAACTGATGAGGGCTTGAAATTGTGGTGCAAGCTGTGAGAGTAGAGTAAAAATGTATGTGAGAGATATGGTGGATGGTGAAAGGTCTATCTTCCAATTGTTTGCCAACTGATTGGATAGGTCTATTGAGTGAAAGTGAAGAGTCAGGGGATAAATGGTAATTATCATTCTGGGTAACAAAGGATACTGATTTCTTAAGAAATTGGGAATTTAAAATAGAGGTGGATTTTTTTTTTGAGAAAGATAAGTTTTGTTTTAGAAGTACTGAATGACATGTTTATGGAATATCTGTTTTTAAATGTACTAAATTCCAGAAGAGAAATGGGGAAAAAGGATTTGCTTTACTCTTTAGAGTCAATAGAAGAGATAGAAGTCTGATAGAAGAGAACAAATATGAGATTCATTTTGAGGATCAAATCTACAATGCTATTAGAAGAAAAACAAAAAACAAAAAAAAACAGAGGTACAAGTCAGGGATGCCTGAGGTTTCATACCTAGTTCATTAGGAAGGATTGTGATGCCCTTAGTAGTGTTTCACTTAATCACTTTTTGGCTTTTAAAACTAAGAGATTTGTTTGTAATCCCTTTGTAGTTTAGCCAGATTTACAGAACCACTTTTTAAAAAATCTCAATAACACAACAAGTCAGTATTACTACAAGTAAACCAAAGTTAAGCCTCCATATTTATATATTTTTTGATATTAAACATTTCTTCTGTTTTTCAGAATTCATTTTTGAGAATTTCATGTTCTTTAAAACCCCTAAGTTTACCTAATCATTCACAATTATATTTGGTAAACATATACATACATATGCATGTACATGTGTACATATGTGCATAATGTGTATACATGTGCCTTAAAACAAAATCATCTAGGTGTTGCGGTGGATAGAGAACTGGGTTTGAAATCAGGAAAAATCATCTCCATGATTTCAAATCTGGTTTCAGACAGCTACTAGTTGTGTGACCCTGGGCAAGTCAATTATTAAATGAGCTGGACTCATTCCCAGAATCTCAGAATTCTCTAAAATAAATAAAAATGGTACCTTAGAATGTAATTCTACATGTACCCATACCAATTTGTTAAGCTATTAAAATGCATTCTCTATTCATAGTAACTCAAAATGAATTTCATGTGATATCTCCCTGATTTCCCCAAATGGAGTCAATTCCATCCTCCCTGAATCCTTCAAGCCTCTCATTTTTGATCTCTCCAATACCATTTAGGGTTAGTTGTTCATTGTTTACACAGATTCTGTTCTTTGTTCTTCCCAATAACCCTCTTGAGTGAGTGTTATCATCACTCTAAAATGAGGAAAATAAGGTTCTGCAAGAAAAGTGAAATGATTTGCACAAGATCTCAGAACTAAAAAACATGAAACTCAGTGACATTGAAAGAGCTTTAGAACTGGAGCCAGAGGGGAGGCTAGATGGCACAGTGAATCGAATACCAGTCCTGTAGTCAGGAGCACCTGGGTTCAAATCTGGCCTCAGACACTTAACATTTACTAGCTATATGACCTTGGGCATGTCACTTAACTGCAACTGCCATGCCTCTTCCCCTCCAAAAATAAAAAAATAAAATAAAAATAAAAGCAAAAATAAAAAAGAATTGGAGTCCAAGGCCATGTATTTGAATTTGAGCTCTACTACTTGCTATTGTAGTAGTTACTTTGGGGATGTCATGGAAGCTCCCAGAGTTTTGGTTCATCTGTAGGATGAGAGGATTGAATTAGGTGACTTCTAAAGACTTAAATCTGAATTCAAATCATTTGAGGTGCCCCAAATGATCTTTAAACCCTGGTCACTTGTCGTTCCAACTCCCTCTGCTGTTTTGAGAGTATCAACTTCCTTCTCATTCAATGCACTTTCTTTATGACATGTTTATCTACATGTCTTGCCATTCTGATATTCTCTTGGCTCCTTGAGGGCAAAGTTTGAATCATTTTTCATATCTGTGCCTAGAACAGTGCTCGGAGAGCGGTGAACATTCGCTGAATTTAATTGAGAAAGTTTTCTTCTGAGGACATTGGCATGTTAATAATCATCACACATTTCAGAAGGGAAATAAATGGTTTTCATTAGCAAAAGATTTACTGGAGCAATCTGCCATTATTATTAAAGAGTTGAACTCAGAAATTTCATGTTTCTCCCCATTCCTTTGCACTTTCATTCCCCAGCATTATGATCTGTTGAGGTCAAGTTGTTGTTGTTTTCCTTTCTGATAATTCTCTGGCTTTGGCCTCCATTAAAAAGTCTCACACAGATACTAAAGGATCTATTATCATGCTGCATAGCTCTGTACACCATATCTTAAAGTGCTAAAGAATTAAACTTCCATTTCACAATCCATCTCTCTTGAACCCATCTGCACAGTGGCACAGATAAGATTTGATTTAATCAGGTTATTCTTCATGTATTCTATCAGACAAGAAGAAAAGACTCAATGAGAGTCATTTATTTATTTATTTGAAGTAATTGATTACTGGAGCATTTTTATCTGAGAAGGAAGAAAAAGAGTGAATTTATAATGTATTTTCCAAAGAAATTGAGAAAAAAAATGGTAGTCAAAATATTTTAGTGTTGTCAACACTCTCCAGTATTCAAGAAGCAAAGCTTAGAAAATGCAGTAAAATGAAGTTCTGTATGTACTGTTATAAAATCTCAGAATTTGTTTGGGAATTCTAGTCCTTATAAATCTTGAGTACACTGAAGCTTGAAGAGATTACAAGCATTGGTCATGCTATGCTTGGAGGCTGCCAAGTGTGTGTTGGTCCTAGTTTTGAATAAAGATTAAAAAAAAAAGCTATCTTGGCTTTAGGTTAGTATCAGCACTAGTGATAATTAGATTGTAAAAGCAATTATGTCAGCATAGAAAATAGGCACCTTTATGTAGTTCAAAATGTGATGAAGACTTGTGCCTTTATAAAATTCACCAGTGTTTCAAAGTTTGCTTGGCAGTAGAAAAAAGGAAAAGCTTAAGGTCAAGAAGAAGAGCAAAACATCAAATGACAAACATGTCTTTCAGCTTCATTTCAGAGTCTTACTTTCAAACATCTGAAGTCCCTGTGGCATCCATCAAAACTAATGGGATTGTATACTTTCCTAAATATGTCTCAGTTTTCCCCAAAAAACTGATTAAAGAGTTGACACATTTTGACATTGTAGGCACAGGGTACTAGTCTGGAACAGAATTAAAAGTATATAAAATATTTTGCCAGGGCTACTTTAAAGAGTTAGGAATATTAGCAAAATACATTGGATTTTTGAAGTCTATAGTGAAGGTAGAAGGAGAGATATTGTGGGAGTAGTTTTCTTCTCACCCCACCAAATAGTAAAAGAATTCTGAAATAGAGAAAATTTAGGAATTATAAGAAGGAAACAATGGAATAACCTGTTACTTGGTTGTTTTTACAGGAAAAGCAAAACCAAGTACTGAACACCAATTTACTGACTCCTTGTTACAACTATTCCCAATGTTTCTGGCCCTTGATTCCCTGCAGAGAGAAGGACCATACGTAAAATTTCTATAATGATCACAGCACCATAAAGCAAAGTAGTACTTATAGATATCAAAACCTGAAACAATGCAAAGACCAATCTTGACTCCCAATGACTCATTTTTGTACATAACAAACTTCTTGGTTAGGACGTAGTAGACTATAGGTGAAATATGAAATAATATTAGATATGGTGTGTCATTTTGTTTTGCATAGTTGAGCTTTTTATTGCAAAGTTTAATTATGGTGGGGAAGGGGAGGATTGATAGAAAATAACAGAGTTGTTTTTAAGCTACAATAAAACAAAAATTATACACAATGAATTCTTGTCAGGTTATTGTCACCCATTTTTTCATCTCCTTGAATAGAATGGTGAGACAAGTGAGTTAGGGTGGTAAGTAGCTAAGTAAGAATTAGTAAACTATTTCTGTTGGGATGTGGAATTATCAAGCAGGCGCTAAATTCTGTGCAACAAATAAAAAATACATCTAAATTCAGTTGATACCATAGGTAAAAACATAGTTACAAAGATCAACTGAGATAATAAACATAAGTTTCTTTCATACACATGATGGACGTCAGAGGTAGGATTTAAACCCAAATCATGTGACTCCTTCCCCAACGGTTATTTAAACTGCACCAAGCTACCTGAATCCTTAAATTTATAAACAAACCACTAGGAAAAAAAAAAAGAATAAAGTATTTGGAAGAATCTGGCTTGTTATTAGGCAAAGAGAAGCTACTGGCTCTGTCTGTTTCCCTAAAAGTATTTAAATATATTTTGATATCATCCTTGATAGTAGCATCTCCTGTTCCTTTAGTTTGCTCACTCCTTTTGCAGGTGACAGGCTCTGATTAAATGACATCCTGAGAGAGATGTCTCCTTCTTTTTCACTTCACAGAAATGTGCATTTTTCTGTCAGTATAGTGACCAAAGAGTTAGACTAAACTGGAACTGATTAATTCAGGGTCTTTCCAAATTGATGTACAGATTGGCACACTTGATTTTTCCCCCCAAATAAAGAATGAAACAAGCAAAAAAATTGCCTGGCTAGTATATAGTATATAGTATGAGTTGATGGTAGGAGAATTTTACATCAGCAGTTGCTGAAGATTTTGATGGTAACAAAAGTTTATAAAGCATCTTATGATATACCAAGATGAAAGTCTTACTGAGATTTTATGAGACTTATTGAGACTTACTAAGAAAGGCTTACTGAGAAATTTATTGCATAGTAGAACATTCACATGAAAGTCTGAATTTTTTGACATTTTCACTACCTTCTGAATACATTAGAATATAATGCATTCATAGCCATCCAAGTGGTTTTTTGGGCAGAAATATAGTTTCATGGTTTACTTGGAACAATTTAGATGTGCCTCAACATTCGAGTCACTGAAGATCAGAAACCAGATGAGATTGTAAGGATATACTCTCATAGCTTATTATTTATGTTATATATGACTGTGACTCATTCCCAATAGGTTGTTTCATAAATGCATTTTATTGATTTATATAAAAACGCATGGCACTGCTTGTGTCTGCACCTTAAGTGGTAATTGAAGTTCTAAAGAATTTGGGTTGAGAATTCATACATCAAAATCTTAAATCTGTTTTCTCCATTTATCTGACAAAATTTGCCTATCACCCCTATTTCTTTGTTTGCTTGTTTGCTTCTTCCCTCCTTCCCTGCTTTCCTTCCTTCCTTCTTTCTTTCCTTCCTTCTTTTCTTCCCTCCTTCCTTCCTGCATCCCTCCCTCTTTCTCCTTCTTCCTTTCTCTCCTTCCCTTCTGTAATGTCAAGCAAAGGCAACTTCCACTGTTCAGATTACCAGCATAGTAAGCTCCATTTATTCAGCAAACATTCACAGAACAGAGAAAATCAAAATACAGTATAACTTGTTCCTTTAGCAGGTAAGTTCTCAATTCAATACAGGTACTACTCCACCCCTAGACAGGACATTCATTTAGTCAGTCAAAAGTCTCTTCTCAAATGGAGATTAGTCTCCAACCATAAACAAACTACATTCATTTGGTGAATCACAGAGCACAAAAAAATCTCAAAGGCTTCCCACCCCTGAATCTCAAAAGGGGCAGGAGAGCAAAAAAGGCCATCCACCCTTAAGTTACAACAAGGTTAAGATATCATCTCAGCACTGAATACCCAAGGAAAGGCCCTTATTTCATCTTTACTCCAGGCTAGCCCTCAACAATCTCAGTTCCTGGGGAGACAAGGCTCAACAAAGCCATAGGCAGTATCCTCATCAAGTCACTCTCTGCCTGTAGAACAGTCCCAGAACCCCTGAAAACATCAGCAAGGCTCTCTTCCAGGATTTCTGTGCAGGTACCACAAAAAAATCCTCCTTCAGGGCTTCTGAACCAACAGCAAGGTTCCAGGACCTCTAC
>JAQQSU010000483.1:0-22686 GCA_028627135.1 Pseudochirops cupreus | reverse complement strand
CCTGAATTCTTTAACACTTAATACCGTCTACAACTCTGCTGACAATACTTTTCCAGTCTTATCTTCCACTGTCTTCCTACATGTAAACTTTAGTGTAGTCTACTTTCCATTTCTGGGCACACTTTTTGCTCAGGCTCTGGTTTTATATCTCACCTCTTCATCTCTACTGATCCAAATTTTACCTATCAAAAAATATGTCAAATGCTACCTCTCCCATAAAGGTTTTTCTGATCATTCTAGCAAAAAAATAATAATAATAATTTCTCCTTATTCTGACATCCAATAGTACTTTGGTTTTTTCCACCTATATAGTATTTATCATATATTCCTCTAGTAATTTCTGTACTTTGTCACACCTCTCCTGATAAACATCTCCTGATGTAGACCTCTGCCCTCCTAGACTAGATCAAAGGTGTCATTCAGTCTATGAGCCATAGGCAGCTCATAAAACTCTTAAGTGTGTACTGAACTAGATTAAAATATAATTGGTAGATAGTTAACAAAATAAATAAAAATACAATATAACATAGATAATGTTAACATGTGGTTTTCTAAGTCAATAGAAACGGGGATCTTTATGTATGTCTTAGTGGCCCCTGCCTCTATTTGAATTTGACACCACTGGACTAGATGACCTCTAAGGTCCTTCCCAAGTCTAAGCTCCTATAACAGCCTGACATAGTACAAAATCAAGTCCTAGAAGCTTGATATATAGTATAAGTTGTGTGTCTTCCATAATACCTAACACAGTACAGCACAGAAAAACATAAATTCCTAAGTCATTTAACTAAAAGTTTTCCAGTTTTCCTTCCACTACATTGCAATGTTCTGCCAATAGTAAAATTTGATGTTAGATTTCTATTTTTGTGAACCATCAAGTGTAAATAAATATATTAGAATAATGAAATTATAAAACTGAGAGCAGCCACTTAGTCTAAGACTCTGATTTGGATGAGGAAGCTTAGGTCTATTGAGATAAACAACTTGCTTAAGGTTACACAGCAAGTCAATGGAAGAGCATCAATAAACATTTGTTAAATTGATAGGGATTTCATATAAGCACAACAGAAATTGACTTTCTAAAGGGTCGACCACTTCTCCCATATGTCACTAGTTCCCCAACAGCCCTACCCATCCCAGGTCTCCTTCATTCCAACCCATTTCACTATGAGAAAAAGAAAAAGACAGGACAAGGTGGGAAGAGGAACCAAAAGTGAGCAAAGACAGCTGGAAAACAAAAATGACAGGGGAATAACTGAATTTGTGCCTTCTAACTATTTTCCCCTCCATCATTACCCACCCTTCTCATGAGTCTGCATCAAAAAATGAGGGTTAAAAGCATTAATGCTACCTAACACTTGCCTGTCAGTGACTAGGCTGCCCAAAACCTCTTCTATAAGGTATACTCCATCCATTCTCCTTCAGTTTTATTTCAAATGTTTAATGGATTGCTACAGATGATTTTGACTGATTCCTTTTCCCAAATAGTGAATAACCCCTAGACACAGTTCCCTTCTGTCTTGAATATCAGAAATTCTAGAGCCAAACAGAGCTCAATAGTAAGAATTAAGAATAATTACCAAAGACAAACTGCTTGAGCCTAATAGAAATTAGTCATGAAGACTTTTGGTTAGTTTTTTCTTTTTCATTTGAGTGGAAAAGAAAGTGCTTGTCTAGAAACATCAATATGTTCCTGTACTATCTTTCCTTTAAATGATATTCAAAGCAGCAAGAATATAGAAGTGGGGGGAGGGGGAGAGAGAACATAAATAAATATGTGAATGTTGAAATGCAAGGGTTGCCTGTTACTGAAAGTTGCTATGAATCCAAATGTAGGTTTTTGTTGTTGTCATTATCTTTTAAATTTTTTCGACAATATCAGTAAAGTCCTATCCTTAAGCTGTGGACTTCTGTGATATGCCAGAATAGAGTGATAGATTAGACTAGAATGTACCATAAAGGTCATCTAGTACAATCCCACTCTCATTATACATGAGGAAATTGTGGAACAGAAAGTTCAAATAACTTATTCATGGTCATAAAAAATAATAATTGGTGCTTAGATTCAAATTCATCATGATAATTGTGGTTCATGCAAGTTACCTAGGGAATAAGACTGAAAGTGAGATGGGGTTGGAATTCAAGCCAAGGAAGCACCCTAAACAGAGACAGACTACCCAGATCCCACATACTCCAGCAAAAACCTGAAATTCACCATAGAGTTAATAATAATAAAAGAATTCAGTGAGAAACTATGGTAAGCTACTTCTTTTACCCCAGAATGACAAAAAGTCAGCCTGAAACCCATAGACGACAAGACAGGAGATTGCTTGGAAAATCAGTACTAGTTCAAGTAAACAAGCCAAGAGTTTCAGAGTGCAAGCTGAGATGGGCCAAGGATATGTATCTGGCAAAGCTCTGTATTCAGTGGCAATGAGAGTAAAGGGATCCCTCAGGAAAGCCTCAGCATTGTACAAGAACCACAACAGGGATGCCCCTAGCAATGGTGCAACCAGAGTAACAAAACAGTGTGCGGTGCTCAATTCAAGCAACCAGGGAATCTACTGTCAATCAATCAATCAATCAGTAAGCACTTATTAAGCACCTACTGTGTGCCAGGCACTATGCAAAGTACTGTATCCAAAGTCCTTAGAACTCTGTCCTGTGACACCATAGATAGCCCTGAAGATCTAGGTCTCAGAAACTTGAAGATCCAAGGGGGATCAATTCCAGGACATTGAATCAGTGCACAAGCCCAAATGGCTCAGGAAAAGACTAAACAAAGCTGACCACCCTCACTCAAACTAAGTAACCAGAAAAGATGCCAACTAGTAAAAAAAAAAAAGTAGGTATAGGGGCAGCTAGGTGGTGCAGTGAATAGAGCACCAGCCTTGGAGTCAGGAGGACCTGAGTTCAAATGCGGCCTCAGATACTTAACATAAAAAAAAAAACTAGCCGTGTGACCTTGGGCAAGTAACTTAGCCCCAATTGCCCTCCCCAAAAGCAAAATAAATAAATAAACAAGACTGTCTTTAACTTTAAAAAAAAAAAGTAAGTATAGAAATACTAAAAAATCCAGCCTAGATAAGAGTAACTCTATAACAACTTCAAGCAGATACTCAAAGGAAAACTAGATTTTCCGTAAGTGCTACACAAATATTTAGAAAAAATAAAGCAAGAAATAAAAAAATAAAATCTTTGGAAGAAAGAGTTGGAAAGAGAATAAATAGTCTGACTCAAGTAATGGACTCCTTGGAAACTAGAATAGATCAAACAGAAATCAATGGTTCCATTAGTCAGCAACAAGTATTAGACAAAAATCAAAAGATTTTTTTAAACATTAGGAAAATATAAGATATTTGATATCAGAAATAAAGTCCCTGAAAACCATAATTCAAAAATTTTCAAGACATATTTCAAGAACTCATAAAGGAAAACTGTCCAGATCTGTTAGAAATAATGGGTAAAATCAAGATAGAAATCACTTTCTGAAGGGAACTCTAAAGACAAAAGTCCTAGGAATGTTATAGGCAAAATCCAGAGCTTCCACTTCAAAGAAAAAATTTTGCAAGCATCCCGAAAAAAGAAATTCAAGTAACAAAGAATCACAGTCAATACCACATAAGACCTGACAGCTTTTACTAAAAATGAGAGAACATCTTGGAATACAATATTCCAAAAGGCAAAAGATAAAGCTTAAAACAAAAAATAACTTACACTGCAAATCTGAAAATAATCCTGTCAGAGTGAAATAATCTTTAATGGAACAAAAGCACTTTTTAGAATTTTTAATAAAAGACCAGAAATAAGCAGGAACTTTGAAATTCAAACAGAAGAATCAAGAGAAAGGTAAATTTATTTGAGAAATTAGAGAGTAGCTATGTGATAATATGATGCCAACATTTTGATGGGGGAGAAGAAACAAGTGCCCCATCCCCACCAGGGCCTCAATGTCTTCAAAAGTTATTGAGGCAACTAAATAGGAAAAACAGAGATCCTAACTCTGGGGATCATTCTGAATTTTAAGAGGAGAAAGAGAGGAAGGGTAAAAGGAACACACTTGTGTAGAAAGGAGGAAGAAGGGAGTAGAACTTAGTATTTCTCATAATCAAGGAATATATAAAGAACAATATACAAACATAAATGAAGAAGTGGGTGGAGCTGGCATCAGCTAAACTTCACTCTAATCTGAAATAGACAAAGGAAGGCTAAACACACACAGAGACACACACATGTGCACATACACTTTGGCATAGTTTCCCAAAGTGGGCAATACTGACCCCTGCGGGTCTCTGGAACACTCCAAGTGAGTGGTAGTAGCCTTGGGTGCAATTGGGGGGCATTGAATGAAAATAAGGGGGTAGTAAAAAGGATAAGGAAAGAACAAAAGATAAAAAAATTTTGAAAAACCATTCATGTATGTTTTATCTGCTGTGTAACAGAGTTAAAGTCATAGTAATTACATTATTTTCCAAATAAATACACAAAATGCAAGTTATAACTGATCAGTCTTCAAGTCTGCTGACAGGTCTGAGGCAAGTGTTGGCATGTGAGTGTGTCACACATTGTCAAGAAGTCCAGCATGCAGGGGCAGAAATATGTGCATGTAATGATTTGTTTATGATATGATACTATATAATTACATGATGCAATATTGCATCATCAACATTTCAATGCAGGAAAAAACCCCACAAATTTACAATAAATTATTCAATTTAAGATGCATCATTTTAAAATATATATATTTTCTATTTTTAGAAATGATGAAAATTTAAAAAAATTAAAGGGTTAAAGAAAGTAGATTTCCAGGGGGTGCTGGGTAATTTTTTTTTGAAAAGGGGATGGTAGACCAAATAAGTTTGGGAACTTCTGCACTTTGGTGTAGGAATATGTTAAACTCAATAGGAAAACTAGTAGAGATTGGAAGAAGGGTTAAGAGGGAGGACAATATTGAGAAGACAAGTGTTGTCTAGTTGTTTAGTTAGGTCTAACTCTTTGAGACTCCATGATAGCATTTGAAATAAGTTTTTAAGAAATAATAAGAATGAACTAGAATTTGAAATAAGTTTACTAAACAGTCTTTCCTATTTGTATCTTTTGATTCTCAATTTGTTTTATTTTTGCAAGGGATGGAGGAAAGACAGAAAAGTTAAATACTTAAGAGACTTTAAAGATAAGTAATGAAATGTTTTGGATTTTTAGGCATTTGTGCTATTGCTGGAGTGTCTGTTTTTGCAAACATGCTGGTCACTAACTTCTGGATGTCCACAGCAAGCACGTATTCAGGAATGGGTGGAATGGTACAGACAGTTCAGACCAGGTAAGCTCTAATTTGGTATAAAACATTCAATGCTGAAACTGCTGTTATATGAAGCTGATTTAAGATGTGACTGTCACTGTCTTAAATATGTGTTTCTAAGAAGAAACCATTTCATAACACAAATCAGCAATGATCTATGAACTCATAAATTTCATTTCAGTAAAATATACTTGGAGATATGATTTGAGTCTGATCTGGCATTTCCATTGAAATACAATGACAGCTTACAGTATTTATCTCACATTCTTACACAAGACTCTATTGTGGTTGCTATGGGATGATTGTTATTTACCCTGGCATACAAATTAGCATCAACTTGCATTTCCTCTTTCTGAAAGAAATTAAGCTAAGCTTATAAAAATCAGGTTATAGATGAGTAAAACTTTTAATTGAAACATAAACTGATTGTTCACATACATGCACATGTACACATACATATATGTATGTATCACATGCTTTTATATTCTACAGATGGTCCTTTCTATCAGATACAATATTGTTATAACCTAGGTGAATGTAGGAAGGTAAGATTTTGATAGGCTGATTTTATCAGCCCACAAAACTACCTTAACATCTTCCTACATTTATCAGTAATAAAGCTACCCAAAGAAGGACAAGAGGAATTTTGCATGGCAGATACTGTATTTAACATTTTTTTAATGTATATAATGAATCCTAATCTCATGAGGATACCAAAGTTAAGTAGATTCATCAAAGTAGGATGAGATTATATACTTCATCTTGAGGAAATCACAAACCCCAGTCAGGTCACAATATGCTCTTTTGAAATCTGGGCTTTATGTCCTCTACCCCCATACTCCAAGGACATTTTTCTTTAGGAGAGGCTCCCATTTATACCAGCATCATAGAATCAGGAAGCGGAAGTTAGTCAATAAATAGAGTGTGAAGTATTACACAAGGAAAAGACATTCACAATGGACATACGAAGTCAGTAGAAAAATAGAATCTATACTTTTAACTGTTATTGCGAATCTGAGGAGGGGTTAAGGTGACATTGAACCCAAGAGTGAGTCAAAGGGTAATATTCCAAGATATGTAGAACCCTAGTATTTAGAGGCTTGGAGACAAGGGAGGAAGAACTGTCACATATATCCATTTCAACCATTATTGAACAGAAGACAATATATTCTTCACACAATGGAATTAGGGTTAAATGAAAACACTCCCTTTCAGGAGAGAAAAAAATTAGGGGCTGTCTCAAGGAAGGAACTTGGAAGAGTCCAAAGAGTAGAGCCTGATTCTCCACCTTCCATCTATGCATTATGAGAGAAGAGAGAAACACATGATGATTTCTCATTCTAAGGCTTTGTTGATTTGCTTTTTTGATCATGACTGGGGATTGGGGAAAGGTTTATTTTTAGGTATGATGCCATAATATCAGTTATTGTAGAAAATGCCTTGGACGGTTAGCCAAAACTATCAAATTGCTTCATTTATGTTCTTTGAGATATTAGGAATGTTTCATTCTACAATGTCTAAGTTGTGTATTGAAAAATCAGTGTTTGCAGACTTATCCCATATCATGTTGTCCCGACCAAAGTAATTTCCCAATAGCATCATTAAGGCATTATAATTCTTATGAGGCAGCAGGGATTAATGAATAGTGGGTTAACCTTAAATTCATAAAGATCCATATGCAAGTCCTACACATACTAGATCTGTGACCATAGGCAAGTCACTTAACATCTTAGTGATCTAAGTGACTTTCTAAGACTATAAATAATAGCTAAAATTTCAAATGTGTATTGATGGAGGAAGTTTACATACTGGAAGTTCCATGCACAGATAAAATCACAGGTCTAGACCAAAAAGAAAACAAAAACAAGAACCCATGCCCAACTATAATCAAAATTTGTTATAATGCCAACTAGCAAGGCATCTATTCATAACTTTAAAACATTGTTCCTATACAACTCTGTTCCACATAAATTTGTTTTACCTAATATTGTGTTTGGATTGAACTAATTAAAGAGTATAGAAAGGATATGTCTGTGTTTTATTGTTCTGATTCTTCTGTTTTATGATGAAATATAAGTTGGGATTTTGGTCTGGTCGGCTCTTAAGGACACCAACTGTTTCACTTTCGTATCTATATCCCCAGCACCTACCATAGCACCTGATACTTAGTAGGCATCTAAAAAATGTTTGTTGATTTATGTATGATACATAGCAGGAATGACCCAGATCATGTGATTTAGGGTTGGCGACAACATTGAAAAGATCATCTAGTCCAAACCTCTCATTCTACAAAAGGAGAAATCAAGGTCCAGAGAGCTGAAATGAGTCATTCATAGTAAGCAGTAGGTGCCACAAATTCAATCATCTTTCTGCTAAATCTTTTAGAAATAAATAGCTAAGCATTGTTTCAGGCAACTAGGTAGAGCAAGATGCTATGCCTTGGTTTAGGAAATCCTGAGTTCAAATTGAATCTCAGGCACTTACTAGCTGAGTGACTCTAGACAAGTCACTTAACAATTGTCTGCCTCAGTTTCCCCAACTATAAAATGGAGGTAATAATAGCACTTCTCTCCCAGGGTTGTTTTAAGGATCAAATGAGATCATATTTGTAACGGACCTGGCACATAACAGGTGCTTAATAAGTGGTCATTTCCTTCATTTCTTAGTTGGAAAATTGCTCATATAAAACCTTCTAGAGACTCTATTCAGAACACCACAACAAAGGGCACTGTCATATAAGATGAGACATTGTGATTGGAGCATCATAACTTCAAAGGACACTGGCCTCAAAAGTTACCCATCTATGGTTCCAAATCTCTGCTTTCTCTATTCTTTTCTTCCAGAGGTCTCTTCAAAGAGTCTTCAACAGTGTACGATAGTAGTCAGAAAAGTTAATGTGATCTTAGATCTCACTAAGAGAGACATAGCTTAAAGGAATAAGAAGGCAGGAGTCCTTCTGCATTCTACCCTGGTCAGACCACTTCTAGAGTATGGGGTTCAGTCCTGGGAGCCAGTTTAGGAAGAAAAATAATAACATGAGAGAAAGGCAACAAGAATGGTGAAGGAATGCAAGACCATGTAGATGAGGATCAGCTGAACAAACAGGGGACATTTTTCTTAGAAAAGAAAAGACTCAGGAGGGACATGATATCTATCTTCAAATAGGCTCTCAAGTCAAAAACAGATTAGACTTGTCCCATTACAACCCAGAGAGCAAAATTGTTTGCAATGAGTGGAAGCTACAAAGGGGAAAATTTAGGCTTGATGCAAGGAAAAATACTTAACACTTAGAGCTGCCCAAAAGTGGAATGGGCTTCTCCCTTTATGGAAGGAAGGAAGAAAACAAACAATTAGCAAACACCTACTATGTGCAAGTTTTATTACTAACATTATCTCCTATGAACCTCATAACAACCCTATGAGGTAAAAACTATTATCATCCTTTTTTTTTTTTACAATTGAGGAGACAGAAGCAAACAGAGATTGAGTGAATTGCCCAGGGGCATATAGATATTAAGTGTCTGATGCAAGATTTGAATTCATGTCTCCTTGACTCCAGGACTAGCACTCTACCCACTTTACCACTTATAGAGACCTTCAAGTACAATCTGGAAGATCAGTTTGGGGTGTCATGAAATGATTATTCTTTTTGGGTTATTGGTTAGACTAAATGGCTTCTAGAGCTCCTTCCACCACTGAAAATGTGTGCCCCTAGGAGAAATATTGAGGGGATAAAAATGTCATCCAATGGATGGGCAGATGGATGGATGGATGAGCACTTACTAAGCAATTACTATGTCCCAAGCCCTGTGCTAAGCTATGAAAAGAAAAATGCAAAAACAAAATGAGTGTCTTCCCTTAAGGAACTTACTAACAGGAGAGATGAATCGAATTGGGGAGCAGAGGCCAGGAAGGATTATTTTGATCATATGTGAGTATGTCTATCTGATATTTGCCTAAAGGGGGAAAAATGGGTTTGATGTTATTGTTTACTACTACTACTACCACTACTACTACTACTACTACTACTACTACTACTACTACTACTACTACTACTACTACCACCTATTCTTTTTTTTTTTTTTGCTTTAGGTACACCTTTGGTTCTGCTCTCTTTGTTGGCTGGGTTGCCGGAGGCCTTGCTGTGATTGGTGGCATTATAATGTGCATTGCTTGCCGTGGACTAGCCCCAGAGGAAACCCAGTGAGTCATGATATGGCAAATGTATTTGATTATCATAAGATTTTAAAGAATTGAATCTATTTCCCATAAATTATAGCTAGAATTATTAGTTTGGAGTTAGTAGAGGAAAGTGCATTGTAAATAACAAACCACTGGATAAGTATGATCTGCCATTATCCTCAGCATTATTATTATTATTATTATTCCACTCAAAACCTCCTTCAAAGCCTCATTACATAAAGGGGTCACTGAGTTCTCCAAGGTATGCCAGTAGAATACAACCCAGCACAAGTCTATAAGGTCACAGGAACATGGATTTAAAGCTAGAAGGTACTTCAAATTTTTCTTCTTTTTATAGATGAAGGAACTGATATAAAGAGTTGTCAAATGACTTGCCTAAGCTCATATGGGTAGTAAGTGGCAGAACAAGGCTTAGAACATAGATTTTCTGACTCAAAATCCCTCTCTCTTTCCATGGTGTCCTACCACTTTCATGGCATCAAGTATGTGCCCAACAATGGACCACATGTCTACTACATAAAGACCAAACTAGCTAAATTCAGAAACGCTCATAGTCAGATAATTGGCTTTCAGGTGATGAGATGTTTTTGTTTTAAGATTTCAGTTTTTTGTTTTGTTTTGCTTTGTTTCGTTTTTGCTCTAGTAACTCATAAAAATCTCCTCCTAAAGTGGGGAAAAGTTTCATCCTATTTTGGTTGATTGAATGTCAATGAAATTATAAGTCTTTTAAAACCTTGAAGAAATAATAATATGGAAGAACACCATTCAAATAAAAGTTGTAAAACAATGATATAGCATTTCCTTCTCTTGGCATATTTAAAAATGGAAAACACTGATCAATCTTGTTTGAGGGACGAGTATACTCCTATATGAAAGCAGGGATGGGGCTAGATTTAAATCAACACAAGAAGTGTTTATTAAATGTCTATCATATTCATAGGTAAAGTGAATTAGCTAAGTCACACAGGTTGTAAGCAGCAGAGCTGGGTCCATCCTCTAATCCTAGTGTGATATTCTCTCCATTGCACCATGCTGACATACTGCTTTGTTTTTTTTTTTTCAGTTACAAGGCCGTGTCCTACAATGCCTCAGGTCACAATGTTGTCTACAGGACAGGAGGCTACAAAACTAGCACTGCTTATGAATCCAAAGTGAAACCCAAAACTGAGGATGAGGCACAGTCACAACCTTCCAAATATGACTATGTCTAAGGATCCATTATACAGCATACGGAAGAGGAAAATTACATTGCATGAGTACCAAGGAAATTATACACAGGCTTCCTTGTTCCTTTTGGCTGAATTTAATTGGTTGAATATCTGGAAGACATTAATTTCATCTATTGGTTGTCATGCAGTATGGTCTAGGATAGTACATTACATGGTTCTCTATTTACAATTCTATTACAGTGTATTTTGTATAAAAGTTACTAGGAGCATTGAGAACAGTTATGGTTTTTGCATTGTTTCCTTTTTTTAAGTTTTTTTTTTCTATTATTTAGTTATAGGATGAGATTCAGCTACTTTCTGAAACTTTTGGTATGTTAGCATGCTTCCCCCACTAATCCAATGGAAAATGTCCCACTTCTAACCAAAAGGAATAATTTTAACCAATCAAAAAAGATATTTTCTGCTACTTTCTCTCCATTCAAAAGCCTTTAGTGTTTGACTATGACAGAACAAAAAATAAGGAGTTAAGTGAAAAGGAGGAAGCATTTGAACGGTCTTTGTTTCTTTCTCTAAATCTTCTTGCACTGTACTTTTCAGTCATTTTTTTGCTTCATATGAATATATTTTCCTGAATCAAAATGATTTCACAGTTTGAAAAACTTTGATGACCTATTCTGCTAAGTGATAAAGTTAGCCTTTTTCTTCTAGCATTTCAGCTCAGCTAGGAAAATATCTAAAAATTTCTTACAAGAGCTCTGACTATACCATTTTTTAAGAGAACACGAAAATAAGAATTTGAGGATTGTGCCCTAACAGGATAGAGCAAGGGCTCCAATGAGTTGTTCATATTATTTACCATTAAAGCCTTAGGTACAGTTAGCCTAAATGTTGGATTATAAAAATGATAATATATCTTTATAAGACAGACTAACCACCATACAATTAAAAGGAGGAAATAATACAAAGCATTTGGGTTCATGTTGTAGGTTTTGTGCTTCACTGAATCTCATTATTTTTTAATACAATAAAGATTCACAGATCCTAGTAACTTCTCACCCCTCAATCTCCACTATTTATATTGTGTTTACTTCACAGGATATGAAATTATGTAAATTTAAAATAAAGAAAGCCATCACAGTGTCAGATACAAAATTAATCTTCATGAGTGTTTTTGGTCACTGGATACAATATTTTCCATCCATAATTGGAAAACAGTTGTTCACCAAATTGTGTGCCTAAAATTTAACCTTTATGTTTCTATATATATCACTATATTGCATCAAATCAAATCAAAAGCACTTTCAGGCACCATGCTCAGTTTTGTTATTTTATAGATTGCTTTCTTAACTATTTATTAATTCAAATCCAATAAATGCATCTTGTGTAGATATACATCATACTGATTCAGGTTCTCTTACCACCACATCACATGGACAGCAAGGAAATTGTGTTCAATCTTCCATATTTCTTTTTCCTGAAACTCATTGTTTGGAGACATAGTCGGACAGTAATTTGTCTGAAAGATTCTGTGGATAATTAGCTATATACATAAATTAGCAGTGTGATGTGCCAGTCAAAAAAGTTAATGTAATCTTGGGCTACAATGAGAGGCATAGCTTCCAGGAATAATGAAATGATAGTTCCTATATATTCTGCCTTAGTCAGATTACATTTGTAGGATTTGGGCTGTTTGGGGTTCTATTTAAGAAGAATGGTGGTAAATTGGAGAGTATCTAAAAGATGGCAACCACTATGATAAAAGACCTTGAGGTCATGGCATATGTGTCATATTCAAAAGAATTACGCTCAGGAGCAAGTATGTGAAAGAGTACATTGAAGAACAGGAATTAAATTTGTCATTTGCCTCCACATGGCAGAACCATTAGCAATAAGGAAAAGTTACAAAAAGGCAAATTTAAACTATATAACAGGAAGAACTTCCTAATTAAAGCTGTTCAAAAGTGGAATGAGCTACCCCTAGGGGTAGTAGGTTCTCCCTTCATTGGAGACATTGAAGAGCTGTGACTGCATTACCGTTTGTATTATAATGGTGACTCCTCTATGATTCTGGAAATGGTTTTCTGGGTGTAAGGTAGGCACTCAGGCAAACTACAGTCTCTCTTTCCATCTCTGGGAACATTTTCCAGGCAATGAAGCAATCATTCATTCACTAGGGCTACATGAGAACTGAAAATGAATGCAATTTCCAAGAGTACCTTATCAAGGTGTAGCTTAGTCACTCGGGAAACCAGATGATAACATTGTAATTAAGTCAAAAGAATACTCACACCATTAATTCATTTGTGATCAATTTCCATGAGGACAGACTATATTAAAAAGCATTTATTTAATGCTTATTATGTGTAGAACACTATCTTAGGCACTGGGTATACAAAGGCAAAATTTAAAACCATCTCTGCAATCCAGGACCTCAGTTTAGTTGGAGTATATATTACAATTTTTCTATCTAATCTAATTGAACATTTATCAAATGCCTACTACAAAAAAAGGCAAGTACTATGCACTAACAAAAGCAAGATAAAAAAATAGTTTCTGTTCTTAAGGGAGCTAACTTTTTATTTGGGGCATATATTAAGATTCTTTCCAATCCAAAAGCATATACTGCCCATATACTAAGTACGAGGCACCATGCTAGATACTGGGGGGGTACTTTAATTTGAAAAAAAAAAGCCAAAAGTTTTACACAGTATACAAAATCTTGAGAGTTATGAATTGGATTTTTCTGTCAAAGATAAAATTAATAAAGCAATAGTGTATTCCCAGAAATTTAAAAGGAGCAACTTGGGGATTTTTTATTGACTATTTTACATAGCAAGTAGCATTATCTAAAAAGTGCCATGGGATAAAAATATAAGTAAATTCCAGAAGCATTTAAGTGAAATTCAAGTATGAAAAGATCACAAGTAGATTTTTAATGGCATATAGTTATGTTTTAGGCATACACCTCAACTTACAAGGTAGATGTCATGCTCTCTATCAAAACATACCAGATCAGATACTGGGCTGCATGCATAAACATGGTATTTTGTACATGGCTGAAATGGTTTGGTTTGGTTTGGGGTTCCTGGTGTGCTGTCTCATTCTTTAAAACTTTCTTTTTAAGCCTAGATTTAGTATGGCTCTATTATATGATTGATCACACTTATATACTACTGGGGGTTTTTGTATGCATCAAATATGACTCCATATGTTTTGTTACTGAAATATTAAAGGCACCATTCCCTTAAAATTGAATCATTTTCACTTTGTTTTCCCATGACTTGAAAAGTGTAGGTGTTTTTTGTTTTGTTTTGTTTTCTCCTTGTTAACGAATTTGTCCAACCATGATGCACCATCCGTCTTTTCTGGAGCATTAAACTTGCCTCTAATTGGAAGACTTGGCAAACATCTCCCCCCCCCCTCCACACACACACACACACACACACACACACACACACACACACACACACACACATACCCCCACACCCCCTCCACACACACAGGTAAATGTAGTCCTCAAATGTAGTCCTATCTAAATTGATCTTCTTGATGCAAGATATGGTTATATTAGTCCATTACTCAGAATGACTTACCAAATGACTACCAAATAAAGACAAAACTCCAAATCTTGACACTCGAGGTCCTTCACCATCTGATTTCAAGCTACTTTTGTCATCCTCTCATGCTATACCCCTTCACACAGTCTATGTGTGGCCAAAATGGACTACTTACCTTCCCTGAAATACACATCCTGCTTTCTTACATCTCACTTTTGCTTATACTAATTTCTACACCTGAAATATTTTTCTCTTCTGTGCATATTAACATCCCACCCATCTTTGAAGATGCCAGTGACATATTGAATAAAGCTTCCCTTTATTTCCCCTTACTCCAACTGGAGGTGATCATTTGACTTCCCAGAACTTTATAGTCCTGTATACATTTTCCTTCTCTAAAATTTATTTCTCTATATATTATCTACTCCCCACACACTAGATTATAAACTTCTTGTTATTAGAATGTGGGTCTTATTTACATTTATTTATATCACCACCACCAGTGCTTAACAATGGCATTAAAGGAAGGAAGGTAGGAAGGAAGGAAGGAAAGAAGGAAGGAAGGAAGGAAGGAAGGAAGGAAGGAAGGAAGGAGGGAGGGAGGGAGGGAAGGAAGGAACCCAACAAGTAGTCAGTTATCATTTTGCCACATCAGCTTGACACACAAGGGAGATCATGGTGCAAATGGTCACTAGATAATTGGTAAGAGCACATTAAATATGAATCATATACAGGGATGTTCTGGCAAATTTTCAACAACCAGATCTCAAAAAATAAAAAAGGTGTTATGTAACACACTTAAGTTTAATCTGCACTCCATCACTTTCTTAAGTCTATTCAATCAACAGACTAATAAATTAATATATTATTTGTAGCATTTATCAATTTCTAAGGCGTAAATACTCAAACTAAAAGTTTAACAATTGACTGCTAATGCAATCCAGCTCCAGCACAACCCTGGTTAAAGCTAACAATAGATAGAGCTGAACTGAACTGGTGGAACAAAGGATGGGGACCAGGTAAGGGTTTCTAGCATAGCCACAATTTATCTGAATCAAAAGGCATTACACATGTAGAATCTTGGAGAGAGAGGTACCATGAGTAACCATGAAAGACAACAAAAGGGGAGAAGGAGAGCAAGGTGGGTTATGAGAGAACATTCATGAATGTCTATCCCTCTGTCAAGTCAGGAATCCACATGCTACAGGATCAGGGTGGTTCAAAATCAGGATCCAGATATGCAAACCAAGTCAGGGAGCAAACCAAGGTAAACCAACATCAGGATGCAGAGGCAGATCCAACAGATGTTAATGATATTTCTTCTCATGGAACCAGGTCTGACATCATCTCCTTTGGAAGACGTGATGATTGGACACTGTAGAGGTAGAGCCCAGCAGGAGGACCTTTTCCAAGTTGGGATAACTGTCAAAACAGCAACCCTCCAGCCAGCTTGCAAAAAGAGGCTCTACCCATCCATCTTCCCAGTGCTTCTTTTCTTGAGTTAACTTTTTACTGTACCATTCTAGGTATCAAAAGTATTTATCTTTGTTGATTCAAAGACTTTTTGTCTGTGATTCATTATTTCTTTCCCCTTTCTCTTCTCAGGTGTTATTCTTTCCCAACACTGTTTATGATAAGATGTTTATGGTTGTGCTTTACACAACCAACCACTCAAAGTTTACTTAAATAGTAATAAACTTTAGGGGTTTAAACTATGTGTCCTTTAGGAAAATTTCAGATACATACATACCCTTATGATCATAACACAGATTTAAAGCAGCAAACAATCTTGGGGCAGGGAAGGGAGGAGGTTTCCTCTCTGTTATGACTCACCTTCTAGTCACTGCTCAAAGAATTATTCTAGATAAGTGGTCAAATGATAGAAACAGTTTTCAAAAGAATAAATGCAAACTCTTAACAGTTGCATGAAAATATGCTCAAAATAATTGAAAATGAAAAATGCAAATTAAAACAATGCTGAAGTTTCCCCTTACACCCAGTAAATGGGGGGGGGGGGAATGAGAAGCATATAAGCAGTATTGGAAGGGCTGTGAAGACAAACACACTTACGCTATATCCTGTTAAAGATAAAACCAAATTGGGCCAGTTGATCTGAAAAAACAATTTGAAGTTGTGCAAGAAAAAAATCACAACTGTTCACACCCCACAATGCAGTATAGGACAAATATCCCACAGAGGTAAAAGACAGAAAAGTCCCCTATATGTCAAAAATTTTGTGACAGCCCTTTTAGCAGGAACAAAAAACTAGTAACAAAGTGAGTTCCCATTGTGATTGGGACTAATGGCTTTAAAAAATGGAATGTGATTGTGATATAAGAAACAGCAAATGTCACTAATTCAGAGAGAAATGTGGGAAGCCTTATATGAACTCGTGCAGAGAAAAACGAGCAGAAGCAGAATAAGAAGCACAGACTACAGCATAAATAAAAAATACCCCTAAATGGCAGGCAAGTTCAGATGAACCGTGATGATCAATTTAGCCCTTGAGAATCCTCCAGGTTAAGAGATAGGAGGCTACAGGTGCAGAACGTTGCATATAATGTCAGTTATTTTGTTTAAGTGTTTGAGGTTTGTGTTGTTGTTATACACGAGGTTTCACGGAAGGGAGCTAGACAAACAGAGAAAGCATTTGTTAAGCAACTAATGGGGCAGCTAGAAGGCATAGCGGATAGCGTCAGAAAAGCTCATCTGTCAAATCTGTTCAAATCTGGCCTCAGACATTTACTAGCTGTGTGACCCTGGGCAAGTCACTTAACCCCGTTTACCTCAGTTTCCTCAACTGTAAAATGAGCTGGAGAAGGAAATGGCAAACCACTCCAGTACCTTTGCAGAGAAAACCCAAATGAGGTGACGAAGAGCCGGACACAACCAAACAGCAACAGCAAAACCCTTTGTCTGGGAAGATCACATGTTCATTATATTAGTCATTTATTCGTTGAACTCTGAGATTTTATACATCTTGAGGATTCTGTTCCCTGACTCTCAACTTCTTTGCAGTGGTAGGGGGAGATAAAGTAAGCACCAAAGGATTTATTCCGAAGGCGTTTCCTTCCCATGACATGAAGTATTATTGAAACAGGTATAACCTGTTACCAAGAGATCTGACTATGTTGGGCAGCTCTGATAAGACTCTCGCGATTAGTCAGTTGCTATTTATTCTGAGTCAACAAAGAGAATGACCACAATCCAAGAAATCGACCTCAAATGGAGTGACTTCTGGCTTTGAATTTTTAAAATTCTTTTTCTTAATAGACTATGATAGTCTAAAGGAAAGAGCACTAGACTTAACTCAGAGAGGCCTAGTTTCAACAGCTGACCATATTGGGTGTGTGACCCTGGGCAATTCTCTTAATCTCTGTGCTTCAGTTGCCTCATCTGTGGGGGATAATAATATTACCTCCCTCCAAGAGCTGTGTGAGGATAAGATAAGGTAATATTTGTAAAACAATCTATAAACTTTAAAGCACTATATTTTCAGTCATTTTTCAGTCATATCTGACTCTCCATGTCCCCATTTGGAGTTTTCTTGACAAATATGCTGGAAAGGCTTTGTCATTTCCTTCTCCAGCTCATTTTACAGATGAGGAAACTGAGGCAAACAGGGTTAAGTGACTTGCTCAGGGTCACACAGCTAGTAAGTATGTGAGATCGGATTTGAGCTCAGGAAGATGAGTCTTCTGGACTGCAGCCCAGTGCTCTGTGTACTGTGGCGCCACCTAGCGACTCAAAGCTCTATATAAATGCTAGTTATTGTTGATGTTACTGGAGTCATTATAATTGTTACTACCTTTGTGGCCAAGAGCAAATCATTTACAAAATGCAGTAAGAATATCTGTGCTAGGGGCGGCTAGGTGGCGCAGTGAATAGAGCACCAGCCCTGGAGTCAGGAGGACCTGAGTTCAAATGTGACCTCAGACACTTGACACAAAAAATAGCCGTTTGACTTTGGGCAAGTCACTTAACCCCAACTGCCTGCCAAAAAGCAAAAAAAAAAAAAATCTGTGCTGCCTACTTCATGGCATGAGCGCCAGAAAAGTGCTGTGCAACTGTGAATTGATTCTCATCGGAAGCACTTTAACAAAACATAAACTTGTTCAGAACAGCAACTATTTCTCTCTTTTGTGTCACCCACTGCTTACAAAAATGCCTGATAGATGGTAGGTGCCTAATAAATGCTTATTGAATGAATGAATGAATGAATGAATGAATGAATGAATGAATGAGCAATATCACTTGATCCATAGGATGCCCTCTGAAATACATATGGCAAGTATTATTACCCTCTTTGACAGATAGGAAACTAGACACAACAAATTTTGATCAAAGCAAGTCAGTCAATGAGTTGAGTGCAAGAATCCAGTAGAATATAAACTCCTTGAGGGCAGGCACTGTTTTTCATTTATGTCTTGGAGTGTCTAGAGCCTACAACAATGCTTTGCATACAGTAGATATATCAAATTTAATATAATTCAGGTCCTCTGGCTCCTGGCAACATAAGGCTCTGGACACTGAGGTCCTTTCTTGAGCTAAACCACCCAGCATTCAAACTCTGCTGCAGAAAGCACAACTCCAATGGGCTAGCCATGTTGTCTGAATGCCAATATATGTTTGCCTAAAAGATTATTTTACAGAGAACTCACACAAGGCAAGTGTTCACATGGAAGTCAGAAGAAATGAAAAAAGGTGTAATGTTAATGGGATTTAAGATCTTCCCTACCCATTAATAGGCCGTACATGGAGCCTATTAAAGGAGCATGCTTAGGGGAGGCTTGCTTGTAGGAAAACTTTCAACCTTTTGTTAATTTTTAATTAGACACTGAGTCAGGAGGGTTGTGGTGCCCTCTGGATCTGAGAACTGATTATATGCTCTGAGTTGGTATTCTGCTTTGGGGGTTTGCTTGAGATTCTAAGTGGCCATATGTTCAGAGCTCCCTAACTGCTCAGATGAAAAGGATCTCTGGATCCAGGCATATATGTAAAGTGTTTAGCTGATTCAGGCAGTCAGAGCCCTGTCTGTTGGCCTTTATTTTTCTGTTTGTATTTTCTCTGAAGTTCAGGGTGATGACTTTTCCCCTGAACTAGCTAATGTAATTTTAAAAGATTGTTGACCCCTTAAATAGATGTCTTTCCTAGGAAAGCAGATCTAAGAACCTGTGCTAGCAGCCCCCCTGGGTATTCCAGTCTGGTTGCTGCTACAGAGGTGAACCCAGGTCCCCTGCACCACACTGGCATTTAGTACAACATTGACCATAATTATGGTAACCACCCAATTTCTTTTTTTTTCAAATACATCTTTATGGATATGTTTTCTTTTTACGTCACCTACATTTCTCTCTTTCTCCCTCCCTCTCTGCAACTACCCAATTTAAAGAAAAAGAAAGTACAGGAAAAAATAAAAAATAATAAAATAATTTTTAAAAAGGAAGTACAGGGGCAGCTAGTTGCATCACCACAGTTAGTCCACTAACTTGAACCTTAGTTTCTTAGTCTGTAAAATGTGGAACAATGTCAGAGTTAGGGGAGTTAGGAGCTCCTTTTGAGTGCTACCCTTCTATGGTTCTACTTTTCCTGCTTTTGTCCCTTTGAAGGCAAGTGCAGTGAGCAGTCACAGATCCTGATACACCTGCTTCTAGCATCATATTTATTTCTGCCTTGTAAGCTCATTCTTTGGTGGGTTGGGTTTTTTGTTTTTTTTTGGTTTTTGGTTTTTGGAGGGGGGAAGGTAGGGTAATTGGGATTAAGTGACCTGCCCAAGGTCATACGGCTAGTTGTGCTAAGTGTCTGATGCTGGATTTGAACTCAGGTCCTCCTGACTCCAGGGCCAGTGCCCTGTTCACTGCGCCACCTAGCCACCCCATTGTAACCTCATTCTTTCCAACCTTCTCATCACTCTTGAGATCCCTTCATGTCCATCTCCTTGATGTTAACTTCATTGGCTTACAACTTGATGTGGAAGGTTGTGGCCTCATAGAAAATGTTTTGAGACTATTGATCCAGAAATGTAACTTCAGAGAAAATGAAATTGAGTATATGTTGCTACTATCACAGGGAAACAGAAACGTAATGGTGTTTCTTATAAATGCTAGACCAGGAGATAAGTACCCTGCAACTATGGCTGCCTAAGAAATTTTAAGTCCAGATTTATGACCCTGTGAAAAGGACAGCTATAAGAAAACTTAGGGAGGAATTTCTATTCTGGAGCTTCAGACTTCATGAGAGAAAGAATAAAGATCATAGAGCTCCATGGACTAGTTCATTGAGGAATCTTTAAAAACAGGAACAACTGAAGTATACTGACCCTGAAGGTGGGTCCCCAGCTTGAGGTCTTCCCTGAGCTTCATTTCATCACATTCCATCATCCATTCCATTTTCTTCATCACAGTCTTGCAGAGACGGGCTTCCCACAGAGAACTGAATAAGGCTTACATCACCCTTAGAGCAGTCTGGCTTTTTTTTCCCTTCTCAAGTAAAGCAGCAGGTATGCAAATCACTTTGGTTTCAAGCCTTAGATGGGACTGAGCTTTCCTTGTTATCAAAACTAGAGCACTTGGCACTTGTTGATGATAAAAAAAAAAAACCTTGTTGATTTTGTTCTTCAAGCCACCTTGAATTCTCCAAAGAAGGTTTTGCAAAGTAAAATATCAAACATATTAACCAAGTCAGAGTTTGCATACCTCACACTGCGTCCAAAAAAGGGATGGAGGTTGCTATGGCAACTCCACTGAGAGGAAGGAACCCAACCAAAAGCTACACAAAATACCACACTAGGGACAAAGGAAAATCCAGGGAGCAAAGAGTATTTTTAAGGGAGTGAAGGGAGCAAAATCATGATTACATAGGGACTTAAAGGAACAGAGGAAGAAAGTCACCTGAATTCAAAGAAATGAGTGACTAAAAATCAGAATTCTCTAGTAAACATTTCTAAGACAAATTCTTATATTGTAGGGCAGAACAATTCTGGGGCCAGAACTTTCAGCCAAATCATTCACTGGTCACCAACACAGGGGCACTGCAAGATGAGACCTCAACAGATAAGTCTTTCTGATGGGGCCACTGAACAGACTGTCTACAGTTGATTGGTTCACCCCAAAGTCACATTTAGAATAGTCTTGCTGCTGTGTACCTGTGAATATATGTATGATGATATCTAAATCCCACTGCACAGTCATGATTGTAAAGAAATATTTTATAGCCATGTTTTTCAATATATTGGAAATAATGTTTTGGATCTGGGGGAAATGTTAACCTCACAATTTGGAGGCAAGTTCCTTGCTGACTCTTCTCCTGAAACCTACCCACTTAATTCAAGTACCCTGCATTCCTTTCTATATCAGAAGTTCTTAACCAGTGATCTTATAAACTTGGGAGGTTTTTGTGTTTTGATAAGTATATTTTTACAGTTTTCTTTCTAACTTTATGCATTTTTCAATGTATTTTAAAACATTATTTTGATAAAGGGTCTATAACCTTCACCAGACTGCCAAAGAGGTCCATCACACACACAAATCCCCTTTTCTATATTTCTCTACTGAGCAATGATTTTCTATTTAATATAAAGTGACTGAAGAGTAGTAAAAAAAACATGGGGCATGGAGTCAGAAAACCTGGTTTACCAGCTATTTGATGTTGACTAAGGGGCTTCATCTTTCTGGATCTCCATTTACTTTTCTAGAAAATAGGACTAAAACACCTCACAGGACTGTTTGTGATGAAAGCACATTTTGGAAACTCTACCACACTATATCAATATGAATGATTATTGTTAATAAGACTTGTGAGCTACATGAAGTATATAGATCCAAAGTTTAAAATTGTAGCAGAAAAGTTATTATATTTACTGTTTCATTCCTCATATTCTATTTATTTAATCATTTTATGGAAGTCAATTAAGTCTTTTTTTCTCTTTTCTTTTTTTTTCAAACTTTTATTTTATTTAAATTAACTTTTGTTTATGTTTAGTTTACATCATCCATTTCCACAAGATTTTGAGTTACACATTTTCTCCCCGTCTTTCCCCTACCCACCACCACAAAACAGCAATCCCACTGTATAAGCCCTCCCCCAATCTTCTCTCTCCTATGTCCTCCCCCTCACCCCTCTGACTTTCTGGTAGGGTGACATGGATCTCCTTACCCCAGTGCCTGTATATCTTAATTCCCAGTTACATGTAAATAATAATAATAATATAAACATATATATATTTTTTAACATTTGATTATAGAACTTTAAATTCTAGATTCTTCCCCTATCTCCCTCATCACTCACGCCCACTGGAAAGACAAGCAATTCAATAGAGGCTGTACATGTGTCTCCACAATGGACATATTGTGAAAGACTGACTATATTTCCCTCCTTCCTATCCCGCCCCCCACTTGTTCTATTCTCTACTTTGTCTCAGTCCCTTTACAGAAGTGTGTGCTTCTAACAACCCCCCCCC
>JAQQSU010004829.1:0-13973 GCA_028627135.1 Pseudochirops cupreus | reverse complement strand
CCCCCACTAGTATTGTTTTGCTATCTATTTCTTTCTCTAATTCCCTTGACATTTCTTCTAGGAATTAGGATGGTATACCCTTGGTGCATATTTGTTAAGTAATGGTATTGCTTCATTCTCGATGGTGTCTTCTAGCAGGATGTAGTTCCCTTCCTTATCTCTTCTAATTAGATTTATTTTTGCTTTTTCTTTATCTGAGATAAAGATTTCTAACCCTGCTTTTTTTTATTTACTTTAGCTGAAGCATAATATATTCCACTCCATCCTTTTACCTTTATCCTGTGCGTATCCCCTTGTTTCAAATGTGTTTCTTACAGACAGCATATTGTAGGTTTTTGATTTTTAATCCATTCTGCTATTTACCTCTTTTTTTATGGGAGAGTTCATCCCATTCACATTCACTGTTATGATTACTATCTGTGACTTTCTGCCCATCTTATTGCTTCTCTGTTTATATTTTTGTATTCTCCTTTTCCCTTACCCTCCTTAAGAGTTTTCCTTTTGATCGTCATCTCCTTCAGTATTCCTTCCCTGTGCCCTCCCCCCCTTTAACTACCCTTTCTCCTTAATTCTTTTTCTCACCCTTCTAACCATCCTCTCCCTTCTTATACTCCCCCTCCTTATCACTCCTACTGCCTGCAGGGCACAATAGATTTTTGTTCTTAATAGAGTATGTTATACCCTCCTTGAGCCCAAACTGATCCTAGTAAATTTCATACAGTGCTCCTCTTCCTCCCTCTTTTCCCTCTAATATTATGAGTTTCTGTGTCTTTTCATGTTAGAATCTAACTTGTTTGTACTGATCCCTCTTTAAATCAGAACCAATGAGAGTAATGATCAGGTGATGCTCCTCTTTTTCCTTCCTTCCCCTCCACTTTAGCATGTTTTTATGCCTCTTCTTGTGGCTAATTTACCATTTTCTGCCTCAACCTTTCCTTTTTTTCCCATTACAAGCCCTTTCTTTCCCTTAATAGTTTTTTTTAAATCTTCAGATTAGTTCACTTATACTCACATGCTCTGTCTATGTACATCCCTTTTAAATGTCACAATACTTATACAAATTTCAATATTGGCAGGTATCTGCTTCTCATATAAGGATGTAAACAGTTTGCTCTTATTGAGTCCCAAGTTATGTGCATGCATGAGCATCTGTGTGTGTATGTGTATGTGGGAGTGTATATTTTCCTTGTTTAACTTTTTATGTCTTTCTTGGGTCTTGTAAGTGGAGATTGAATTTTCCATTGAGCTTAGATTTTTTCATCATGAAAGTCTGGAAGTCCTTTATTTCATTAAATGACCATCTATTTTCCTGAAAGGTTATGCTCAGTCTTGCTGGGTAGTTCATTCTTGGTTGCAGTCCTAGCTCTTTTGCTTTATGAAATATCAAATTCCAATCCCTCCTATCTTTTCATCTAGCAACTGCTTAGTCCTGTGTAATCCTGACTGTAATTCCTCAATATTTGAATTGTTTCTTTTTGGCTACATTCAGTATTTTCTCCTTGACCTTGTAGCGTTAGAATTTGGCTACTGTATTTCTTGGAGTTTTGAACTTGGTATCTCTTTCAGGAGGAGACTGGTGAAATCTTTCAATAACTATTTTATGTTCAGATTCTAGGACCTCAGGACAGTTTTCTTTGACAGTCTTTGGAGGATGTTGTCCAGGCTTCTTTTTTCATTTTGGCTTTCTAGTAGGCTGATAATTCTTAGATTATGTCTCCTGGATCTATTTTCCAGGTCAACTGTTTTTCCAGTGATATATTTTGCCCTTTCTTCTAATTTTTCAATCTTTATGTTTTGTTTAACTGACTCTTGCTGCATCGTAAAGTCCTTAGTTTCGATTTGAATGAATCTAATTTTGAATGAATTATTTTCCTCAATTAGTTTTTGAAGCTCCTTTTCCATATGTTCAGTTTTCATTTTTAGGGAGGTATTATCTTCAGTTAGATTTTGGACCTCTTGTTCTAGTTCTCCAATTTTACTTTTTAAAGCTTTGTTTTCTTCAGTGAGATTTTTTTCCAATTTGGTCACTGTAGATTTAAATTTATCTCCTACCTCTCTAATTTCATTTTTAAAATCCCTCATTAGCTCCTGCAAGAATGCTTTTTGGGCTTAAAACCAATTCACATTTCCTTCTGTGGTCTCCAGTGTGAGTATAGAGTCTATGTTATCTTCTGAATTTGGTTATTCTTGCTCGCTATAAAAAAAAAAAAAGATGGTCCTAGACTTCATAGGTTCCTTCCTACCCATTGCAATTGCTATGTCCTGCTATGTCCTATTTTTAGAGTGGCTATCTGATTCTGGGTTGCAGAAGTATTGAGATTCTCAGACTGTGAGGTAAGGGTTTGGTAAACTTCATGAGCTGTAGCGTCTGAGTGACTAGACTGAGGTCAAGGCCAGGACTCTCAGTATTTCCCCTGAATTACCCTTGGGCTCACAGTGTAATTGTGGCTACTTCAGGTTTCCCCCTCAGTGTCTCTGGGCTACAGTTCAGGCAGGCTCAGTAGCACCAGGCCAGTAGGGCTGCTCTCAGCTGATTCCTCCAGTGGTGCTAAGGTTTACCTGGGTTTATGTTGTTGATGTTTTCTGGCTCCACCCTCCTGGGCTTAGACTCTGTATGGCCTCACTTCCCCTTTCCTGTGTGATTCCCAAGCCTGAGGCTATTTCCACTAATTCAGCATTTTACTCTGGGTGGGGCAATTATCTCTGGATTTTTTCTTGGTCAGGGTGGGGGGATCAGAACAACTAGGTTGTATTTCTCCATCTTGACTTCTGGAACTTGGGTATGTAATTTTTAAACATCCAAGCTGTGGACTGGTAGCCACAGGAGAAGCTGTTGCCCCTGCTGCGGGCCCTGCATTTTCTCTTGCCCAGCTCTGAGGATCGTCTTTCCTATGGTGAGACTAAGGCTACAAATTGCCCTCTGGATGGTGAGTCTGCTGGCTGGCTGGAGTTTCTTCTCAGTCTGCTATAATCTGCTCTCAGATCCACGCTAGTGCAGCTCCTGTGTGCTCTGCTTTCTCCCTGCCCAGACCTGTGTAGGCACTTTCCTGGGCTGAGAATCTGCCACGCTCTGTCACCCAATGGGTTCTGTCACTCTTAAATCCTTTCAAATTTATTTGTTAGCTTTTAGTGACAGAATTCTTGGAGAAGCTTTGAAAATTTACTGCTTCTTTTCCACCATCTTAGCTCCACCAACATGTTTTACTTTCTCTTGTATTTTTTTCACTATTTATATTTTGTTTAATAATTTCTTGATCTCTTATGATTTTTTATGTCTTTTCCTTGCCCAATTTTAATTTGAAGGTGTCGTTTTCTTACTTAAGTTTCTGGATCTCCCTTTATAATTGGTTGACTTTCCTTTCATAATCATCTTGTTTTTCTTGGATTATTCTTATTTTTTTTTCCAACTCTGTCACTGAATTTTTAAAGTCTTTTTTTTTTTAAGATCTTCTATGAATTCTTTTTGGGCAGGTGATCACTCAGTGTTATTCTTTGGTGTATATGGCAGTATCTTTACTTCAATATCCTCCTTTTAACATAAATCCCAGTCTTCTCTTTTCCCACAATAACTTTCTATTGTTGGATTCTTTTTCCTTTGCCTGTGCATTTTTTTGTGGTAATAGCTTAATTTTTGTAATCACCTCTAGTCCTACAGTAAGGGAGATGGTGCGTCTTGCACCAGATCTTCAGTTTTCCCCCCTAGCCTGTTACCAATGTCAAACCTCCAACCTCCTTTAAGTTCCCACAGCCAGGGGCTTTCTGCCCCATTGCTTCTGCGCTCACCAGGCATATCTTTCCTTCTCACCACCCATCTCCCCACTACCCCCACTGCTCTTCACAGTAAAGCTGGGTATAGAGTTCCTTTTCAGTAGAGTTTCTCTTGCTCTTCTTTGACTCATTTCACTATCCTGGGAGTAAAGATTCCTGTGGTTAGGGCCAAGGCATCCTCTTAAACCAAACAACTCTAGGGCTTGCTTTTTGATTAAGCATCTTGTGGCTAGTTGTTAAAATGATCCTACCATGGAGGTGTTTACTGTTCACAAGGATCAAATTTCATCCTGGGATTTTTCTTCCAATTGTCTCAAATTGTCCCAGGAAGATCCATGTTGTTCCTTGATTTTTATTTATTTTTGTCCACATTTTGTTCACCCTCAAGTGCCATTTTATCTCTTTTGAGGGGGGAAATATTGAGAGCTTGGAATTTTCTGAGCTGTTCTGTCATATTCGTAGAATCCTTGCCTCCTCTTCTGAGACACACATTGCTCCCTGACACAATAAGGAAACCCAAGCTTCAATAAATATTGACAACCTATGTAAATCCATTTCTCAGTGATTAATATACATCCATGATGACATTACCTCCCTGTATCAGTAATTCTGTAACTCCAACTGCCAGTGATCTAACTTAACTATCCATTCCCTCCCCTGACTAAGAGTTATTCCCAGCCTCTTCAACCCAACACCTACTAGGTCTCATTCTAAAGTTAACTACAACTTTATTTTAAACATTTTCCTCTTCCATTCCTTTCATCTTCTTGTAATCACTAATATCTGGCTCTCATGATGACACAATTTTGCCACACTTTTGAGCATTGTTTGTTCATTTGTTCATATCCCTAAGCACTGTCTATGGTAGAGGACTCACTACACTCTTTGATCCCAATGCCACTTCCAGGTTTTCTCTCTACCACCATCATGGAGCAATCTTTCTTCTTTTGAGATTCTTACAATACATCTTTATCATCAAGTGAAAAGCCAGGTGGTTTTTGCCTATTGACCTGACAAATACCTATCTTTCTTCAGTGAACTCACTTCCTGGCTCAGTCTTTTTCTTCTCCTGAACTTCTGTTCTCATACTAAGGTACATTAAGATATATATTAATACTCCCTCAAACACTCTAGCCACCAGCTCCTCAAATTACTCATTTCTCATGACCTATTACTCCATCTCACTTCAGCTATACACAGAGATGGTCATACCATTGATCTTTTCATCATCTACAAATAAATCAGTTTCCTGTAAATGAATGGTGAAATTATTTTATTTGATCACAAGCTGTTGTCATTTTATCTCACTCTGTGACTTGTGACTCCAATTCTGTACTTTGTTCTTACCATCACCATAAATCCCTCTACTCTTCAGTTCTTTTTTTGTTTTGATTGCATTGGCTACCTTATTTTTCCTTCCCATCTTGATCCCTTGGTGAATCATTTCAACTCTTTGGTGTCATTTTCTCTTTAGTTTATAGTCACCATATGCTTTCAAAAATCTTATTAAGTTAATACTCATAATTTTCTTCCTTTGTTCCCATTTCTTTACCTATTTTTTCCTGTACCACTCTTATTTTATTTTGAAAATCCTTTTTTTGCTCCTCCAGAGATTTTGCTGAGGTTGTGTATAATTCATATTTTTCTTTGAGGCTTTGCTTGTGGTTGTTTTGACTTCATTGTCTTTTACTTAATTTGTTTCTTGATCTTCCTTGTCACTTCCTTGTCACTTATGTTGAGGTTCATTTTTATTGTTGTTATTGCTTGCTCATTTTCCCATCCTGTTCCTTGGTTTTGAACTTCAAGGTAAAGATTGGCTCTCTTCCTAGGAGGAGGAGGAGGGGCACTCACTTAAACATTAATTTTTGTTTTGTTTTATTTTCCATTGATATTTTAAGAACAAATTATAGAGATTTGGAAGTTTTTAGTGCTTCCAAGGTGGTGTGATCTGAAGAGAGATTTTTCATTGCTTTGTTGGTCTACTTACCAAGGAATTGTCCCTGATCTTTTAATAGTACAAAATGTAATGTGCCTCAGGTAACCTGCTGCCTTGGGACCAGAAATGATACTGTTCCTCAGATGTTCTAATCCCTTGAGGCAAGAAGTGAAAATGTTTCTCATGCTCCTTAATCCCCTATTTATCAAAGATGATGCTGCCCCTCAGGATTTCCACATCCTCTAAACCAACTGTTCTTCTCATCACCCTTGAACTATGTATGAACCCAGAAATGAGTATACACAGTGGAGTTTTAAAATAGTACTTAGTCCTGCATCCAGTGCCAGCACAGGGTCCTCTGTGACTTCTTTCTGGCCCTTTTCAGGTCCCTTTGCCATCTCTTTCTTGAGAGCTCCTGAAGTTGCTGATGGTTCTGTCACCACCTTCTGATCCCACCACTGATATTTCTTTCTTGCAGCTTCCAGGACAGCCTACACTGATATGTCACAATTCTTTTTCTGAACTTTTAACTTGCCTTATGCTGGAAACTTATCTCACTTTGACATTCTCTTGGTTCTGCCACTCCAGAATTTGATTTGAAGGCTTATTTTAACATTGTTTGGAGGGGATTGCTGGAAGAAGTCAGCTTCCTTTGCTCTACCATCTTGGCTCTGACCTTCAAAGAGATCCCATATACATAATTCTTAATCCAGTGATATTGGGGCCCTTGCTGTTCTTTGAACCAGATACTAAATCCTCTGACTCTAGGTCCCTTTATTGGCCCTTCCTATTTTTTCTTCATCTCTCCTTCTGGGGTTCCTTGGCCACTTTCATGCCCCAGTCAAAATCTCTTCTATATAAAGTCTTTCCAAGTCCTTTGTTAATCAACTTATTTAGGGGCAGAACCAGGATGGTGAAGTAAAGGCAGGAATTTGCTTGAGCTCCCACTCCAACTACCTTCAATACTTGTAAAAAATGACTCTAAACAAATTTTAGTGTCACAGAACTCACAAAGCCATAGAGAAAAACAAATCTCACAATGAAGGTAGCCTGTCAGGCTGACAGGAAGGGTCTATTGCTCCAGGCTGCGAACAGATCACAGACATGCATGGGCTGTACTGGACCAGACCTGTGGCACAAACTGGCAAGAAAAGACTTCAATAGAGTGAACCACTGGTGGCTGTGGTGGTTTCCAGACTTCTCAACCCATAAATGCTAAAAAGAAAGTAAAAGGTTAGCAGAAGAACTCTGTTGCAACTGGGTGAGAGAAGAGTATGGTCTGGCCTCTGTCCCCAGGGTGGCAGAGTGGGCAGCAGTTGCAGCTATTCCCACTGTGTCTGTAGCTACTCCAACTGTTTCTGCTTCCAAAGCTTTAGGCTCACAGATTTTGGGGAGAAGTGGCTGACCAAAGGACATTTGCAGGAATCTCTCTGATGGCAATGGGGCAGGAATCTCTTGCTTTGCCCTGCTTGGATCTATATCAGAGTCTTGGGTGGCAGACCTGAGGTGAAGAGCACTAGTGTGGCAGAGCTTGTTGAGGCTTTGGAGAGGGAGTCCTCACAGTTCTGAGAAATGCCTGAAAGAAGTTCTGACAACAGTTGCATAAAATACTAGAAGTTTGGGACACAGCACTCTTCACTCTGGAAGCAGAGTTCTACCATAACAAAGAGCTCAAAAGTCAAGTAATTGGCTAGCAAGAGGAGCAAATAGTGTATGTGAGATGAAATTATAGAATTGGGGTTTTTCATTGACAAAAACAATCGAAACATAGAACCAGAAGATAGAAAAGTCAAAATTCCTGAATCAAAAGCCTTCAAGAAAAAAATATAAATTGGTCACAGGCCATGGAGGAGGTCAAGAAGGTTTGAAAATCAAGTATGAGAAGTAGAGGAAAAATTGGGAAGAGAAACAAGAATGATGCAAGAAAATAAGGAAAAAAAGAGTCAACAGCCTGCTAAAGGAAACTCAAAAAATACTGAAGAAAGCAACACCTTAAAAAAGTACTAACTCAAATGACAAAAATGTCCCAAAAAGCCAATGAGGAGAAGAAAAAATTAGAAAACAGAATTGGTCAGATGGAAAAGGAATTTCAAAAAATTTTCTGAAGAAAATAATTCCTTCAAAATTATATTGGAGCAAATAAAAGCTAATGACTTTATGAGAAATCAAGATATTATAAAACAAATAGAAACAAATGAAAAAATAGAAGGCAATGTGAAATATCTCATTGGAAAAGCACTGACCTGGAAAATAGTTACAGGAGAGATCATTTAAAAATTATTGGACCACCTGAAAGCCATGATCAAAAAAGAACCTAGATATCATCTTTCAAGAAATTATAAGGTAAACTGCCCTAATATTCTAGAACCAGCAGGTAAAATGAAAATAATTCAATGATTAAATTTGCAAAAAAAAAAAAACAACTCCAAAAAGACAATTCCTAGCAATATAGTAGCCAAATTTCAGAGTTTCCAGGTCAAGGAGAAAATATTACAAGCTGTCAGGAAGAAACATTTTGACTATTGTGGAGACACAATTAAGATAACACAAGATCTAGCAGCTTCTACATTAAGTGATTGTAATGCCAAGCACAAGCAGCTTTCCAAAAGAATGCTACTGTGAACAGCCTTTAAGGTTCCGATTACACAGTATAGTAAACACTCCATTTATTCCATTACAAATCAAGACAAACATTCACAACAAATCACAACATAATATTCACAACATTACGTCTTATCACAGAATCATAGTATAGTGTTCACAACAGCTTAACATTACAATGGCCACACAGTTTTCACTATAGTGGCCACAGTATCTGGAACAAAGAACAAAAGAATAATCATCTAGTTTCCCTAAGGGGGGGGTGGAGAACCCTTCTTACTTAATCATTCAGTTATTTCATAACAAATCACAATAATCAATCTGCCAATCAAGGGGCAATCATAAGTTAACTTAATCAGTCACTTATCTAGATTCACAATTAATAAGTATCATTAATCACTAAATACAATCGTTAGAAAAATTGCACAAACCCTCCACCCCTTGGTGTCAAAAAAACTTCAATTTCATCATGCGTCAAGAGGAGGCCTTTTCTTCATCTTGACTTGAAATGATCTCTCTGATTCCCTGGATCACCTTCCATGGTCCCAGCTCCTACTTAAATCCACCAACCAGGTACCTGGATTCAGAGGCAGACAGCTCCCAGGTTATCGTCCAGTCCTCTGGGAAGTTCTTGGTACACACTGAAGTTCACAGAGTCCAACACATCTCAAACCCTTCAGCACTTCTGTTGCTGGGAACTCAAAGATCCACTAAACCACAAACAAATGAAGCCTTTTCCTGGTCATGCTTCTTCAGTCCTCTAGAAGTTCAGCTGGCCATAGAAAGCAGTAGAAATCTCAGCCTTTCAGGCAGCAGCCACTTTGGCCTTCACTAGATTCTGGTCTCAAGAAAACTCCAACTCCGTTCTCAGTCAGCTTCCAGATGTTGGGAGATAAACTCTTTCTCCATCTGTCTCTCTGTCTCTGTCTCTCTCTGTCTCTCTGTCTCTCTCTCAAACTCCAGCTCAGTTCTCAGTCCAGCAGCCCAGCTCCCAGATGCTGGGATAATTCTGCTCCCTCCACCAGGAACATTCTTGACTGTCTGTCTGTCCTCTGAAGCTCTCCTTAAATACACATACTGTTCTCCTGTCTCAGCCTACCCGCTCCTGCTATTAAGCAACAGGAGACAGAGTTCACACACTCTGTTCAAACAGGGGACTGATCTTATACCTTCTTCCTCTTTCACACAAGAGACAGAGCTCATACCTTTTGTACTTAGCCCTTAGTAAATTAATTAATTACTAAATTAATTACTGTTACAGTGATTGAAGAACTTGTAATATATTTTTGAGATCAAAGGAGCTATGATTAAAACCAAGAATCACTTACCCAGCAAAACTGAGTATAATACTTCAGGGGAAAATATGGATATTTAATGAAATAGAGGACTATCAAGCATTCTTGATGATAAGACCAAAACTGAACAGAAAATTTGACTTTCAAATTCAAGAAGCAAGATAAGCATGAAAATGTAAACAGGAAAGAGAAATCTTAAGGAACTTATTAAAGTTGAGCTATTTACATTTCTACATGGAAAGATGATATTTGTAATGCATGAGATTTTTCTCAGTATGAGTATAGTTGAAGGGAGTTTTTATGTATAACTAGATAGATAGATAATAGAAAGCTGTTACAATGCAGATAAAGAGCAAGAAGGTGAAAGGGAATGAGTCAACCTTACTCTCACTGGAATTGGTTTAAAAAGGGAATAATATACACACTTAACTTACCCTACAGGAAAGTAGGGGAGAAGTGGATAAAGGGCAAAATTACAGAAGGGAGGGCAGAATGGGGAGAAGGTAGTTGGAAATAAACACTTTTGAAAAATCACAGGGTCAAAGGAGAAAATAGAATAAATGAGGGGTGGAATAGGATGGAGGGAAATATAAATAGCCTTTTACAACATTACTATGGAAATGTTTTTGAGTAACTTCACATGTATAACCCATATTGAATTGCTTGTCTTCCCTATTGGGGGTTAGAGGGGAGGAGGGAAGAAAGGAAAGAATCTGGACCTCAAAGTTTTAAAAACAAACATAAAACTTGTTTTTACATGAAACCTGGAAATAAGATATACAGGCAAAGGGTTATAGAAATTCATCTTGCCATACAATAACATAAGAGGGGGTATAGGGGGATATAAGAAAGCAGAGATTGGATCAGAGAGTATTCATCATGCTTGGTATCTTGGGGTGGGAGGTGGGGAGAGATGGAGACACAATGTGTAACTCAAAATCTTGTGGAAATGAATTCTGGAATCTAAAAAAAGAAAAATAAATTTTAAGAAATCATCTCCTTTATCCTTTAGCTAGCTTGTTAGTACATCATTATTTGGATGTTGTCTCCTCCATTAGACTAAAAGCAGGGACTATCTTTTACTTTTCATTCTGTCTCCTTACTGTTGTGTTTGTCTTTCATTTTCAAAGAGAATCATGGCATCAGGGAAATGATGACATGACTTGCAGTTGACTTTGATTTGAGTGAGGGAGGGTGGTGCAAGGTCACCAGCCTCATTTTCTCTTCAGACCCATTTGGATTCAGTGACCTGATATTCATCAGGATTATTGGAGTTGACCCAGGTTGCAATCCTCCCTCTCTCCTCTCTCCCTCCTTTTTTTCCTTCCTTCCTTCCTTCCTTCCACAAACCTTAAACCCAGTTCACTCTGAAACAAAAGCTCTCTTTTGAAGCTCCACTGTATATTGGGCCCTCCTGGCTTAAAATGAATGTCACTGACAACTATTTCTCTTTACAATAGCAAGCCTGAGGGTCTCCCCCTCCCATCTTGATTTCTTTTTTCTCTTTTTCTTTTTCTAATTAATGGGACTGTCCCATGACTCACTTCTTAAAAGGACCTATTCCCTGAATGGGCATTACCTCCCTCTCAGTGAATACCTACAAAGGCCTTCGCCCAAAAGGACCTTGGTCTCTTATTCTGTCTCCAGTGCTCAACACAATGCCACACAAAAAATAAGTGCCAGATAAATTCTAGTTAATTTATGTACTAAGAATAGCCTCCACATAACATCATATGTTTCCCAGATATTAGTGATTCTTTACATTTCAAAAACCTTAATTCAATCTTTATAGTGTTAAACAGAATAATGATCTCATTTTAGAGAAAATGTAGGCAGATGAAGTGATAAAGTTCTCATAAATTTTTAGAACGTTTAGAAGATTACTCATTTTTTCTATTTCCTCTTTTGTGGTAAAACTTTCAGAATATATTTGAGATGTGAAATTTCATTTGAAAATCATTTTACTCATTGACATTTGTTTAACTGTAACTGGTTATAATAAAAGGCTAAGGTAGGTTATTAGTTGTATTGAAATTCATATTAAGTTTATACCAATTCACTGTGGAAACAATAGAAGAGAAAAAATAAGATTTTAAAGTATGTTCTACTGCTTTTTAAATAAAGACTCCAAACAGCACCTTCAGGGTACTACAAAAGGAATAGATTAGTCAATGTTATAATTTTATTGAAATGATGCTTATGTCATTGTGTAGTTAACAACATTCCTCTTTGGGTGGTAGCATTGTTTTTCTGTGAAACATTATTTTTATGAATATTCTAATGGCCTAAGAGTGTTGAATATATTACCAAAGAAGAAATTTATACCTCGTCTTTCTTTCTCTCTCTCTTCAGAATGTAAGGCATACATCTTCTGTGATAGGAAGATAATCCTTTGGGGGCCAGCTAGGTGCAGCAGTGAACAGAGCACTGGCCCAGGAGTCAGGAGGACCTGAGTTCAAATCTGTCCTCAGTCAAAAAATGACTTTGGGAAGATAATCCTTTCAAATTTTCTTCAAGGCTATTTGCCCAAACCATTTGTATTTCTTCCAAACAAAAATTTTTAAAAATACCATTTAGCTGAAATAGATAAATACAATGACTATTGCTCCAAATGGGCAGTGAATTTTATAAAAATATTATACCAAAATTTTATGTATGTATGTATATATGTATGCATTATGTATGCATGCATACATGCATGAATGTATGCATTATCTTTTATGAAATGACTTTAATCCTAACACAAAAACCTGCTAGGGATAAAGCAAAGAAAGAAAATGTTAGACAGATATGACTAATTAATAATGATGTAAAATTTTAAGCCAATTCCTGAGAGGAGGTAACTGTAGCGATACTTTTTTTTTAAATTACTGTGTTCTGGTTGGATTCAAACTAGCACTGAATACAATATAAGGGGAAATGAAAAAAAGTTGTGTTTGACAAAACATCTCAAAAGTCATCTGATTCTATGGAGTTGGGAAAAATTTTTGAAAAAAAATAACACCAGTTAATGGAATAAAACCAACTACACAGCTTAACCATAGAAGATCTGTTTTAATATGTTTCAAGACATAATTTTATGTTCAAAAGCTAGCATTATTTAAAACAACGTAATACAAGATTTCCCAGGGACCACAGATGTAAGAATACTTCTTCTCTCTCCTATTATAGTTTACATATATTAACTTGCCTGATTTGACCCTCACAATTTTGTGGGAAATAGGTCCTTTTCACTTTTCTTGAGGAATCTGAGGCTGAGAGACTCAGTGAAATAACAGGCATAAATAGGTAGTAAGAGAGAGGCAAGATTCAAATTCATGTCTTTATTGCTCAGAATCTGATATTCTCTTCACTATTCCTCCTAACTCCTTCAGGTAGAAGAAAAGAAGTTGCATTCTCATTTCTCTTCTTCAGAGCAGAGATTAGTCATTACAATTTCATATGATTAAATTTAATTTGTTTCATTGTTTTTTCCATTTAAATTGCTATACTCATGTGTTTTGTTTTTCTGTCTTTGCTTATATCCCTTTCTGTCAGCTTATATAAAATTTCTGATGGTTATCTGAAGCTATCCCATTCATTGTTTCTTATACAATATTAATATTTCATTACAATAATTTTTGTCCATTTTCTCATTGATGGATATTTGCTTTGTTTTTCCTACCGCAAAATGTGAAATATATGGGTGTATATATAGCACCACTTTTTGTCATAGAACTCTTTTTCATTGCCTAGAAATGGAATCTGTGGGTCAAAGGGTATGGTGAATTTTAGTCACATTCTTAATGTATTGCCAATTTACTTCTATTTAAAATGGTTGTAGTAATGCATAGCTTTACCAACACTGCTTTAGTGTCCCTGTCTTGGACAAACTCTCCAAAACTGAAAATTCATATCGTTGGTCATCTTCAAAATTTTCTGGTTGGAAAGTTGTGCTATAGAGTTCTTTAACTTTTATTATTTTAAGTTTGGGTCAGCCTTTTTTATAGTTGTTAATAGTTTGTGATATTTCTGTTGAGAACTATTGCTGTTCCTCAACTGTTTATCATTTTAGGAATGGCTTTTGACCTTACAAATTTGTTCTAGTTCCCTGTATATATTTGGATCTCTTCTTAATGTGTTCCTTTTACCTTGTACTAGGCTAGAGTTGCGATCAATCATCCACTTTTCACGCTGTAACTTTTTTCTATCCACTGGTTCCTTCTTCGCTCCTTAAAAGTATTCCAATTTTTTTTAAAAATCTGGTTTTCTGAAAATCAAACTGATTAACAGATGTAAAATAAAATAAGCCAACTCTAAAGTTTTAAGTGCTTATTTGTTACTATTATTAAATTTAAAGGTAAGCCCATTTTCTCATAACTACCTCTTAATTT
>JAQQSU010004828.1:0-13974 GCA_028627135.1 Pseudochirops cupreus | reverse complement strand
CCTACCAAAAAGTGACATAGGAGAGAATAGACTGGGGGAGGGGGGAAACACTGGGATGGCTGTTTTGGGGTGGTGGGCGGGGGAAAGACAGGGAGAAAATATGTAACAAAAAAAATTTAATAAAATAAATTTTAAAAAATTCATTTGATAGGAGATTCTAGACATCAGCCATAGCTAAGTTTTACTTTGGAGATTTTCTCTAGGGTTCTACTCTGGGATGCAAGCATAATGACATAATGAGAATTCAAGCAAGACCCTGATCCCTTCTCTTTGGAGTCTTTTTCCTCTAGAATTGAGCCTGATCTAGTGTTGACTCAAGGCCATTGGTGGCATATATAAACATATATGTCCTTTATGTGTCTTCTAAATTTTGAGAGGGACTTAAAAATCGTGTTCTTAGTTAGTACAGAAGTGCATTCTTTTTGTCATATCTAAAAATCTTCTTAATGTTTTTCTGTGTCTTTAAGAATCATAGAAAGTGACAAGTGAAAAATAATCACTGTTTCTTTTTTTAGTAAAAATTCACTTTTATTTAGCACTCTCTGAGTGAAAAATGCTAAACCAGTTGCTGTAGGAAGACATAGTCCACACTCTTGAGGAGCTCACGATCTAATTACGGTGATAGGTCACACGTCAGGATTTGCAGAACACCTCAAAAGCAATACGTCCACAAGTATAAATTAACCTGCTACTGAGCAGGTAATTTGGTGAGCAATCATTACTGCTTCTTGAATTGAAGTAAATTGAATGAAGAGCAAATGGATTTGAAGTAGAGTGGACAATAGAGGCTGAGAGATTTAGTACCCATCATCTTCCTTACAGTTATTAAAACCTTCACCATACTTTATATCTCATTTGATCCTCACACCAACTTTGTGAGATAGCTAGTACCAAACCTATTTTTAAAATGGGGAAGCTGAGGCACAGAGAAATTATTATTATTATAATTAAAGCACTATGTTACTGTTACTGGTGATGATGATGATGATGATGATGATTCCCTTAAAATCATAGACTCTCAACTGGAAGGGACCTTAGAAGTCATTGAGTTCAACTCTTATCTTACAAAAAAGGAAACTGAGACTCAGAAAGATTAAGTGACATGTTCAAGGTCACAAAGATAGAAAGGTCATCTAGAATCAGAATCATAAAATGTTGGATTTGAAAAAAAACACCCAGCACCCTAAGTTAATTTAGTCTAACTTTTCTCTATGATGTTCTTGGTGTATGGACATCAAGGCTGTGCTCATACAGTTCTCATGGCTAAGAACTTGCTCATTACTTCAAAAGGCAGTCCATTCTGTTGTTTAATTGTGACTGTTAGAAAATTACTCCTTATATTCGACTGAAATTGGCATCCTAACTTCTACCTCTCAGCCCTGATTCTTTTCCTTGGAGCTAAATAGAATTAAGACAAGTCTGTTTTCCACCTGAAAGTTCTTCAAATATTTGAATATTAATTTAACAAACATGTGAAAACAGTTTCATGTCTCTCTCTTCCTCCTCTCTGCTCCCCTTCTCTTTTCCAGCACAATTATCTCAAGTTCCTTTAATTATTCCTCATGATGTGGCTTCCAGTAATTTCATTATCCTGGTTGCCTGCCTCTGTATGCAGTCTAGTTTGTCAATGTCTCTCCTAAAAGGCGATAGCCAGACTTTAACTCGATATTTCAATGCAGTCTGACCAATATAGAATATAGTGGTACTGTTACTACTTTGATCTGGACACTAATTTCACTAATTCAGCCTGAGTTCATTAGCCTTTTTCACATCCAGGTCCTATTGAGCTTGTGAACCAATCTCCTAGGTCTTTTTTCACATGTATTGGTATAATGCCACCTCATTCTTATCTTGAACTTATGTATTCAATTAAAGCAGTTTCTTCCTCCTCTGAATGCTTGTGTCATTTTCTTTGTACATCTCATGTATATTTATCCCATTCTACTTTGTATGATAATCATTTGTATAGTATGACTCACTTCCCTTACTGATATCTTGAAGATAAAGCTAAGAGAGGGAAAAAGAAGAAGACTAAAGAGAAAAGAAAGGTAGGGAGAAAGAAGGAAAAGAGGGAGGGAGAGAAAGAGAGGTAGTGGGAAAAGAAAATGGAAGTGAAGTGAAGGTAAGGGAAAGAGAATAAACATTTATATTGCACCTACTATAAGTCAGACACTGCGCTAAACAATTTACAAATGTGTCATTTGATGCTCAAAACAACCATGAGAGGTAGGTGCTATTATTATACTCATTTTACAGTTGAAGAAACTGAGGTAGACAGTTAAGTGACTTTTCCAGGGTCACATAGGTAGTATGAGTCTGAGGCTGGATTATTAGTGGTAACTGATATAAAAATATTGCAAGAACATACCCAGCAGTATCCTGCCTTCTTCTTGTGGGCCATGTGCTCTGGCTTGGGGCTGAAGGACCTTAAGATCATTAAGTTTTTCTCTTATTGACTACTGAGCAGGAAGAACCAATGATTGACTCAGGGGAATGTTAAAAGGGTTCACCTGACCCACCCTTAGTCTCTCTTTCTCCTTTTCTGGATGCATATTATGTCAAGAAAGGAATAATAACTGAAGTCCAAGTGGTAGATAGAATCGTAGCTCAGCTAGACACCTTCTTCTGATTTGTATTTCATTGCTTGAATATGAACAAACAGTGATTCTAAGGTCATGTGTTGAATCTTGGAGGCAGTTTCATGAATCCTAGAGGATGGGAGATGTTAGATCTCTTAGTCAGAAGTGACTGGTAACAGACAGAGTTTTTGTATCATAGAAGATTACGATGAACAAGAGCAGGTGCTTGTGGACAGGTTTTAGAGGGTCCGTGAACTTTGAGGGGGGAAAAATCACATCCTTGTTTTGATTTACTTCTGATTGAAATTGAGAATCTTCTTCAACTATGAATATAGGCTGCAAGACCCAGTAGTATAACTGGTGTCTGTGAGTCACCAACAGAAGGTAGCCAAGATATTTCCAAATCATAATACAATTGTTTCAGATATCTTAAATATCATTTATACCTCAAACTTATTGTAGTTATTAGGCTTATAGTTCTATCTACATGATTGCTCTTTTTTAGTCTACAGATTATATTTCCACATATTGTCTTTCTTTGTAATTCAAAGCATTTCATGAATTTAAAAACATCATTCAGGTGATGGGTTGATAGACTTCAGAAGACTACCAAAAGGGTTCACGATACAAATAAGGCTAAGAATCCCTGTTCTTGAGAGAGCTGGGCTTGGCTAGAATCTTTCATGTTGCTGTCTTTGTTATCCATGAGTCTCCTCCATCTTTTTTGGGGGGCTAAAAAGCACCATTTTCCTCAAGTTATCATTACAAGGCACAGTTTCAAGTCTGTCACCATGCTGGTTTTCCCAGCTCTGGATAGCTCCATGTCACATATACTAGACTTGTAGCTTAATTGGTGTAGGGAACTCCTGGTGTACAAATTCTCTCCACCAAAACAGATTAGCAATGAACTTGTCTTACTTCCAGTATTAGAGTTATTTGGAGCACAGAGAGTTTAAGGGACTTGCCTACTCACACAACTCATATGTATTAGAGGCAGATCTTGAGCTTGTGTTCCTACTTCTGAGGCTGCCTCTCTATTCCGCCCGTACTGTTTCTACGCATTATTCTCAGTCAGTTACACTACAGGCATTGATCAAGTGTCTTATCCTAAAAATATTATGCCCAGAATTGACTACAATACTCTAGGTATGATTGGACCAGGACAATGTGCAGTAGTATTTTCATCTCCCTTTTTCTGGGTCATATACTTCTACTAGGGCAACTAGATGACACAGTGGATAGAATGCTAGTTCTAGAATCAGAAGGACCTGAGTTCAAATCTGGTCTCAGATAGTTACTAGCTATATGATCTTGGACAAGTCCCTTAACAATGTTTGCCTCAGTTTCTTCATCAGTCAAATAAACTGGAGAAGGAAATGGCAAACTACTTCATTATCTTTGCCAGGAAAACCCCAAATAGGGTCAAGAAGAGTCAGACATGACTAACAGACTAAACAGTAACAACAGATACTTCTATTAATGTAACCTAAGATTGTGTTAGCTCTTTTGACTACTCTGTCACGACACATACTGAATTTTATTTCCATTTCTATTCTTTCACCTCCCCCCCCCCAAAAAGTACCTACTATGTGCAAGGTATTGTAGTAGTTGTCTGGGATACAGAGATCAAAATGTTTCAGTCCCTGACCTCAGTGAGTCTACACTTGAGGAGTAGAAATGAACCATACACATATAAAGCAAGTTAGGATATGCCTGAGAGTACATGAGAGTTCAGTTATATGGGAAATGGCAGGTGGAAGAGTTTGTCTGTATAAAGTACTTTTTATTCTCTAGTTTTGAACTCCTATGAAACTAATTGGAATTGTGTGGGTGTGGGGTTGGAGAAAGAGGGGGGAAAAAGGAGGAAGGGAGAAAGATCTGCAAACCCAGAAACCCATAGTACAATGGGAGAAGAGACAAAAAGAAAGAATTGGGTCATTTTTTCTACTTCTTCTTCAGGCTAAAGAATCTTAACAATCTTTAAGTATTAAGAATTTTTATGTGAAATAGGATGACAATCTATTCTCTTGTTCATTAAAAAGGAAAGAAAAAAGACCGGGAAAGTGAAGTGCTTATTATAAATAGATGTACTTTGTCTACATAGAGTAGGAGCATTTCCCAGAATATGTTTCATAGAAATAATGTCCTAGGGTGGAAGTTATTTATTGAGAAGCCCCACTGAAAGAGATTCTGTTACATGACCATAAAGGGACAGACAAAAATGAATAAAGGATTAGGTAGGTGAATGAATGAATGAATGAAAAAGCATTTGTCAAAGGCTTAATACGTGCCGAGTACTATGCACAGTTCTTAGACACTTACTAGCTGTGTGACCCCAGCCAAGTCACTTACCCCTGTTTACCTCAGTTTCCTCATCTGTAAAATTAACTGGAGAAGGAAACGGCAAACCACTTCAGTATCTTTGAGAACAGTGGTCAGTAAGAGTTGGATGTGATTGAAAACAACTAAGCAAGAACAACTATGCTGATTACTGGAGATACAAATGGGGGAAAAAAGTGTGGCAGTCACTGTTCTACAAGTACTTGCATTCTAATAGGGAACATGTCCTTATTATTGTACTCAGAGGGTAGATTAAGGACAGATGAACTCCATAGGCAAAAGTCATAAGAGCTCAATTCAATGTATTAAACATAAAAATTGCCCTCAAAATAACAAGCCATGTATATAGAGAACTCTTCACCAAGGAGTGACCTTAGATTCTCAAAGGTTATAGAGGAGACAGGAATTCAAGTTTGCACAGGCTCTATTTAACTGGCAAGATTTTGAGTATGACCCCAGCAGCAGAATAGATGTTTGTTGCCTGAGCAGCAGTAACTCCTCCCCCTACCCCAAAAAAGTTCATTACTAAATTAGTTGCAGGAACTTATAGTCCAGCGGTTCTCAACTTGTGGGTCGCGACCCCTTTGGGTGTTGAATGATCCTTTCACAGGGGTCACCTGAGACCATCGGAAAACACGTATTTCTGATGGTCTTAGGAACCAAGACACCACTCCTCTATCCATCTCCAGGCATGTCCGCCCACATACAAGTATTAAAGGGTCATGGCATTAGGAAGGTTGAGAAGCAGTTATAGTCTGTGAAGACAAAGAGGGCTTGTGATGTCATTAATGGAGGTAGTACCAACATTGCTGAATCCACAGATCCTTGAAGTATTATTCAAGGATCATGCTTAAATTCACTTTAAAATAGGAATGAGACATTTATTTGGTTCCATTAGAATCCCTTACTTCTTCTGTAGTTGCAGAAAGACCTGGGTTTAAATACTACTTCCTCAGACACTTTCTGGCTGTATCACCCTGGGCAAATCATTTAACCTCTATGTGCCCAAATTTCCTGATCTGAAAAAGGAGAGAATCTAAATGTGTGATTCTTCAAAAGCCTTTGAAACTCAGCTCAAGTGCCACACCTACTTAAAGTCTTCCCTGATCCTCCCAACATTTACCTTGCATTTATATGCATATATATATATATATATATATATATATATACATATTTATACTTATTTATATACATATTTTCTCCCCAATAGGATTTAACTTTCTTGAGTGCAAGTACAATTTCATTTTCATCTTTTTATCCCTAGTATATAGCATATACTGTAGATGCTTAATAAATTGTTATTGTTTAATAGATTGACCAAAGGGAATTATTTAATGGAAAATGGAGTTAAGTGGCCCTCAATAACCGGGAACTATGAGACAATTGTTCCCTTTGGTATTGTTCTGTCTGTCTCATAACTATAGACCATTCCCTGTGATGGGGTTGAAATACAAAATGGGGTGTTTTGGTTTGACATTTTCTTTTGGGAAAGTGGAGTGTTGTGTTGAATTCATTACTTCTCTAAACCAATGAGAAAAGGATATAAAATATTATTTTTCCACATTCTTTCTTGCTCTGAAATCAATTGAGTAAACATCAGCAGAGCAATTTCTATTTGCTAAGCTCCTTTGAGAGATCTCAGGTCTAATATTTTAATGATTCATCTTTCTACATAGACTTCCCAGATTGAGTTGGCTTATTTCACTGTATGGTACATCTGGTGTTCACACACCCTCTACTGCAGTCAGCACTTTTGTGATGTAGATTTGATATTCATGGAGCATTCATGTTTAAATCTTCAAGAGGCATGAATATGACTATTCCTGAAAATATCCTTTTCTTCATCTAAATGCTTAGTTCAAGTTTTCCCTAATATCTAGGTTGGCTAGGTGGACAGCTGGCAAATGTGGGTACTGATAGTCAAGCTACTTTATTTTTAATAACTTAGAAAAACTGAAGAACTATTTTACCACCTTCTAATTTACAGTTTTATAGACTATTTGGTATATAGATATTGACTAATTTTTAAAGAATTGGTTTGATTTTTTTTTGTCTGTGGTATATTCAATTCAATAAACATTTATTAAGTATCTACTATTAGGTTTTATGCTAAGCTTTGGGCACCCAAATAAGAAAAAGACAGTTCCTGCCCTTAAAGTGTTTACAATCTAAGGAGGGAAGATAATACACAAAAGGAAGATGAAAAGTATAAATTTGGGGAAGTTAAAAGGAAGTCTACCAAGGAGTGCCTGGCTTGGGAATGATGTTCCATGGAGTTGAAACCAAGTTAAGCTGTTGAAGGAAAATGGAGAGTTACCTAGAAAGTTAAAGTTTTGGAAGGAATTCATTGTTCCACCCAATCAAAGGAGAGAGAGGCAACTGAGAGAGTTAAGAAGGCATTGAGTATCAAAGATGGAGCCAATCTGCATGGTGATGAGCTTTCAGGTGATCACCTTATCCTGGGTGAGGCATGATGTTCCCAGGACTCTGACCAAGAAGAACTGTTAATAGAAAATGAGGAGTCGTGGATTTTAGCATCAGAGAAAACGTCAAATCCCAGCTATTTCACTTAATACCTGCCTCACGTTGGGCAACTCATTTCCCTTCTCTAGACCTCAGTTTCTTCATCTGTAGAGTGAGGGTGTTGGATTAGATCAGGAGTTCTTGACTGTTTTTGTGTCATGGACCCCTTTGCCTATCCAGTGAAGCTTATGAATGTCTTCTTAGTATAATATTTTAAAACATACAAAATAAAACAGAAAAGAAACCAATTTTATTGAAATGAAATGTAATTTGTTACCCTCCAAAATCGTGGGTCACTTGCAATTTATTGATCGGTCCCTTATGAATCCACAGGTCCCATGAGTCCATGATATATTCTCTGACACTCTAAGATTGATTTCAGCTTTGAGTGAAATGAAAAATTCTGCTGGCTCTGCCAAACAAAAATGAAGTAACCAACATAGAATCAGAAGTAAATGTGGAGCTTTAAAAGTGGTAATTGCCTGCTTGTTTTCAATGTGACATGACCTCATAAAACAGAACACATACTTAGAGCAACCTTGATGAAAATAGGAGATAGGAGCAGACAGAGAGGGATTCTCCAGGTAGATAAGATAATTAACAAGCCACAGAAAATGCCCAGGAATTGGGGATGGGGTGAGGGAAAAGACAATGAGTTCGGTTTTGGAGTTTAAGATGTTGAGTTTAAGATGTCCCTTGAACATCCAGTTCAAGATATCTGAAAGGCAGTTGCGGACATGAGATTAGAGATCACTGTTGAGGCTGGGCAGGATAGGTACATTTGATAATCATCAGCATGGAGATGGTAATTAAATTCATGAGGACTGATGACATCATCAAGTGAAATAGTATATAGAGATAAGAGAGCCAAGGACAGAACACTCTTGGATACCCATAGTTATGATCTGGATGAGGATCTAGTGAAAGAGACTGGGAAAGAGTGGTTTCATAGGTAGGAGGAGAACCAGGAGAGAATGATGTCCCAAAAAACCAGAGAGAAGAGGGGATCAAGGAGTTGAAAGTGATCAATAGTATCAAAGGCTACAGGGAAATCAAGAAGGATGAAGATTAAAAAAAAATCCATTGGATTTGGCAATTAAGAGACCATTGATAATTGGAAAGAGCAGTTTTAGTGGAAAGATAAAGTCAGAAGGGACTGAGGAGTGAGAGAAAAGTAGATGCACCTATTGTAAACAGCCTTTTCAAGGAGTTTGACCCCAAAAGGCAAAAGAGACATAGAACGATAATCCTGTAGCATGCCAGATTCAGTGCCGTAATGTAAAATGAGAGATCCAGAAAAGGGGTAAGAGGAAAACTTGAGGAGAGTATACCTTTAGGATACATGCCTCACAAAATATGCTGAAGCTTAAGAATTTTGATTTTGCAGGGTCTGAACAATCTATTTTAACTTCTGTCAATTCTGAATGATCACTAACTGATGCACTTATGGATTATCTGGGACCTTTTTCTCCTTCCTGCCATCTTTTTGTTATTTGATGGCTTATTAGCACTTCTTCCAAGGGGAGAAGAGGAGGTGCAAAAAAAAAATAAAATTTCAACCCCCCAAAGATAATAGTATAATAATGATAATTACAGAAATAATAGTTATAGGGGAGGAGGAGAAAGCGGAAGGGAAGGTAACAAAAATAGCGATAACATCAGACGTATGTGTAGATACTGTTTTCTTTATATTAAAAAAGCTTTCAGTATGAATGGTGAAGTTGGTGGTGTAACTATCATTATCCCATTTTAGAGATGAGGAAACTGGGGCTCAGTGTTAGCTTAGTGTTTTCCTAAAATTTTAGCTTCTTCCTCAATCCATTTCATAGACTCACGACGCTCTAATATATGAAACATTCAAACAAGCCTTGAGTAACTTCTTAATATATAAACAAATTCTCCTTTTCTGCCCTCAACCCACCTTGAACGGGATGCCAGATCTACTTTCAAGATGACCACCCCATTCCAAACTCATCCACAATAGTATAGGTTGTGATTTTCTCTTCTCTCTCTTTCATATTTAATTTTCACTTGTTAAGATAATCACCTTGGGGGAGTGGTTACCAATGACTTTCTTCCTCTCCAAGATCTTTGATTTACTATAAGAGAATCAGTTTTCAATAGCTTCCTATGATCTCTGAGACAGTCATTAAAAAGTATGGTCCAACAAGAGCACTATGAAATGTAAGAACCAACCAGGGAGAGGTATATATTAAAATTTACATAATTTGTATGCCATATTGTTTAAATAATTCACATATTACATAATAGTTGCGTTATTATAACTTTTGTTTTTCATTTTATTTTACTTATTTTTATTCTGAACCTAGCAAATACCAAATAAAATGAGCATTTCCATATACAATGTATAATAGGATGATTGTACATGAATATGTGGATATTTTGTAAAGCATGCTTTTCTTTTAAGATATATAAGGAATTCAAAGCTATCCTGTTTGTCTGTGAATCTTTCCATCCTTCTATTCTCATTTCAGGGGGCAGGGGGAAGAAGAGAAAATGGAAGAGGAAGGTAGTAAGTAATAAGTATCTACTATGTATTAGGCAATGTGCTAAGTCCTTTACAAAAAATCTTGTTTGGACCTCACAACAACCCCATGAGGTAGATATTCAAGGACTTACCTAGGGGCATATATCTAGTGAGTATCTGAGACTGGATTTGAACTCAGGTCTTCCTGACTCCAGGACCAGCATTCCATCTACTGCAACACCTATTCTGATCCTTAGTCCATTATTCTTATAACAAATATACATAGGCAAGCAAATTAACATCCATATTATGCATTTCCAAAAATATATGTCTCATTCTGGATCCTGAGTCCATCATTTCTCTGTCAGGATGGAGGTAGCATATTTCATCATTGGTCCTCTGGAGTGATGGTTGGTCATTGTATTGGTTAGAGTTCTTAAGTATTTCTTCCTTTGAAACTTACTTTGTTCATTTCCTTTGATCATTTATTTTTTGGGTAATGACTCTTGTTATAAATTTGAGTTGGTCTCATATATACTTGGTGTTATAAAAAATCATTGTGCCCTCTTAAACTCTTAAAAGCAAGACTTTAGGAACACCACATCGGGAAGACTTGAGGTAAAATATGGCCTGAGACACTTAGTGAGTACTAGGGTCAACTATGTGAACATGGGCAAGTCACTTAACCTCTGCCTCTGTTCACTCAACTTTAAAATGCAGGTAATAATGACACCCATGTCCCAGGGTGTTAAAGGATTAAAATAGATAATAGCTTTAAGGTACTTGACATACTGCCTCTCACACAGTAAGTGCTTAATAAATGCTTAGTTCCTTCCTTCCTTTTCCATACATATACATACATATGCACATATGTATATCCACATAGTCTAGAAAATACATAGGAAAACACATTGTATACATATGTGATTTTGAATCACAGTGTGTCACATCACATTATGTAACATCATGCTATGTCCTATCATGTTATATGCTATCATAACATGTCATATGTTATATATATTTTCCATGTTACCTATTTTCCTTCCCATTTTAATTGCTTTGCTTTGGCTTGTTAAAATTAATGTCATGTAATTAATATTGCCCACTTTTAATTCTGTGATCTTTTCTATCCCTTGGTCACGAACTCATCTCCTATCCATAGATCCCAAAAGTAATTTGTTTGTGATGTGACCTTTCATCTCTCAGCCCTAACTTTTATTATTCAATAATATTAATGCATTCATTTGTATACACATGGATATATATATATATTTATTTTTAAGAGGTACCTTTTTATTTTTTCTGAATAATTCAAGAGCAAGCGTTCTTCACACTCTTAGCAAGAAGAAAAAAACAAAAATCCTTTATCCTGCCTGGACAGTCTTTTTAATAAGATGTTTTGCTTTTTGGTTAACTACTCTAAATCCCAAACACAAGGCAAACAAACTTGTTATTCCTCTTGCTTAGAGGCCTCTTTATCAGCAGTAACTAAATTATTAAAATTAGATGATTGTCCATGCTAAATGTAGCAATGATATTTATGAATACATATATTACACATATGCTTTATTATTTCCATAATTTTATTCAATAAAAAACTTGTATTGAAATTAGGTATACATACATATGTACATACCCTGATCAAACCTCAGTTACAATTAACCTTTGTCACCTCAGTTTCCTCATCTATAAAATGGGGATAATAAATCACCTACCTTCCACGTTCGTTTTGAGGATCAAATGTTGTATAGATAATATTTGTAAAGAGTTTTTCAAACACTAATATGCTTTTCCATATATGCAAAAGGGAGAGTGACAAGGCTTGTGATTTAATTGGAATGGAGAACTTCCAGATGTGAAAACTCCCTCTACCTATGCAAGCTAGTACCTTCTCTGCTATATATAGTCTTAGAATGTTTCCTAGAGAAATGAGAGGTTAAGTGTTTTACTCAGGGTCACAGTCAATATATGTGAGAGATGAGCCTGAACCTAGTTGATGATGTTACCAAATTTTATCTGAATTAATCTGGCTTCAGATATGAAAGTTTTGTGTAGGCTGTTTTCTATTATTTCTATTTTCTATTATATGGTTATATAATTCTTTTACAAAAATAAAATATTCAGTGCTAAGTGGAAGAGAAACCCACCCAAACTACCTGAGGTCCTCAAACCATCCTTAGTTGGCCATATAAAAATAGGCATGAGAGGATTTGGTCTTTGGGTTATTATAGTTTGCTGACTCTTGTCTATCAGAAGAGAATGCTGTGCAGACAAAATACATATAAATAAATGCAAGGGGATAGTTTGAGGGAAGATATACCAGAAGCTGGGTGGTGTCAAGAAAGGTTTCTTATAGAAGATGACAAATTAATCTTTGAAGAAAGTTAGTGATCCTATGAGTTGGACTTGAAGAAGAAATGAATGAGTTTCTTTAAGCTTTAACAAAAATCTCAGGGTCTACAGGAAGCCTTTTCCTACCTTGTTAATTCTAGTGACTTTCTTCTGTTAATCATTTCCTATGTTATTGCACTTTATATGTGTTCATACATATATACACATACATACATATGTGTGCATTCATTCAGGTACACGATGCAAACACATGTGCATATAATGCATATATATACATGTGTTTATAAATAATGTGTATGCATGTATATGTGTGTGTCCGTGTGTGTGTGTGTACATGTGTGTGTTCGTTGTATCCTCCATTAGATTGTGAGCTCCTTGAGGGCAGAGACTAACTCTTTTGCATCCTTACCACTTAGCACAGAGTGCTAATTAATAAATTAATTAATTAATATTTATTCTATTATATATTATAATATTGATGTTTATAAATTAATAAATGTGTATTGATTGATTCCAGGTATGGAAGAATTCCTGTGCCAAGGAATTCAGACAGAAAATGAAGTGTTTTAGGATTATTGATCTAGAGGTGGAAGGTACCTCTGAGGCCACCTGATTCAATGTCTTCATTTAGTTGAGGGAACTGGGGCCTCGGGAGGTTTAGTGACTTGCCCAAGGTCATGCAGATAATAAATACAAAAGATGAAGCTGGAATCCAGGTCCTCTGATTCCAGCACCAGTGATCTTTCCATTGTACTAGAGACATAGCAAGAAGCCCAGTTTAGCTGCACAGAAGACCTGTTCAAGGACAGAAATGAATAATAAACCTGGAAAGGTAGGGTGGTACCAAGTTGCTAATGTTTGGTCATGTCCAACTCTCCATGACCCCATTTTTGGGGTTTTCTTGGCAAAGATACTGGAATGGTGCCAGCTCATTCTCCAAATCACCTTACAGATGAGGAAACTGAGGCAAACAGGCTTAAGTAACTTTGCATTTGACTCTAGAAGTATCAGGGGGCTAGAGGAAGGCTGCTCCTGAAGTCCGCAGGGCCCCAGGCTAATAGTTCTATGGGTCCAATTTCTATAAAGCATGTTTTAAAACTATATTATGAAATTCATGGGCCCTTGTGAAATATACTGATTTATTGATGAAGATTTGGAATGCTTTGCTTATGACCATTACCTTTTCATAAGAAGTATTGTGATTTAAAAGATTCAGCTACACCAAGCTGAAATGATTGTCTAAACTTGGATTACTATTGTATATGGTCTATCTGTCCAAGTTAGTTACAACTCTATGCCTTGTCTAGGTCCTCATCATCACTGGCTGGGATTCTGCGACAGCCTCCCAGTTGGTCTCTCTGCATCCAGGTTTTCTCCAATCTATCCTCCATACAGCCGTTAAATAGATATTCCTAAAATACAAAGCTGGCTGTGTTGTTCCTTTCCTCAGGATGCTTCAATGGCTCTCCATGGATGTAGGACCAAATACAGAGACCTCTGGTATTTAAAGTCCTTCTTTCCAGGTTGATTTACAAATTGTTTTTTCTTATCACCTAATGATCGAGCCATGCTTACTAGTCCTGATACATAGCAACTCATTTCCTTGTATGTCCCTTTATCTTTCCTTTTATGTTGTATTATGTTATGTTATATGATATTTAGCATAACACAGAATAGCATGTTATAGTATAT
>JAQQSU010004827.1:0-13974 GCA_028627135.1 Pseudochirops cupreus | reverse complement strand
TACACAATCACAGACACATCGTAAGTGTGACGACCAAGTTTGATAAATTGGACTCTTCTCAGCAATGCACAGTTATAACACAACTCTACAAGTCTCAGGATTGAAGGAGATATCTACATTCAGAGAAAGATCTAGAAAGACCAGAGTTTAAATGGAGACTGAAGCAATCTACACGCTATCATTCTTTTTCATGTTTGTTTCTCTTTCTTTTTTCCCATTGTTCACTCCATTGGTTACAACCCTTCTCTACAACCAGACTAATGTCTAATGTGAAAGAATTTGCAGATCCTATACTTGATTGCTTGCCGCTGGGGGAGGGGGGAGAGGGGAAGAGAGGGAGAGGAGAAAATTTGAAACTCAAGGGACTGTGGAACTGAATCTTGTAAACTAAAAGTAAATAAACAAGTCAATTAAAAAAAAAAGAAAATGAGGTTAGTCTAACATGCTTATTTTTGATGAGACCATGATAGTTTTTGGTTTACTCTTTCCTTTTCCAGATGTTCACCATCTCTTTAATAATATATTTTGAAATATGGCTAAGAATTGAAGTCCAGCTGCTTGATTCACAGTTTGTAGACTCCATTCTATTCCTTTTTTTTCAAATCAAATTTGTCTTCCTTCAGTCCTGTTGCATCTTATCTATTCTCTACTTTCTTTCATTTATCACTGACAATAATTGCTCATAAGTAACACCTGCCCATTGTTTTAGTATTTAGGCACTTAGATGGCAAAGTGGATAAAGTAGTGGGATTTAGGAAGACCTGAGTTCAAAAATGATCTCAAACACATACTAGCTATGTGACTTTGGGCATATTACAGTCAACCTCTTTCTGATTCAGTTTTCTCAATTGTAAAATGGGATTTATGGTAACACTTAGCTTCCAGGGTCGTTGTGAAGATAAAAGGAGATATTATTTGTATAGCACTTATCAAGGTATCTGGCACATAGTAGTTGTTTAATTTATGCTTATTTACTCTCTAACCCTAATGTATAATTTATTAGTGTTTGGTAACATGCACTCATTACAGGACTCCCTAGTTCCCTACATTTTAGAAGTTTTTAAAAATTCCCTATTAGCCATTTTTGTTTTGTTCTTTCAACTCCCAAAATATTTTTCTTGGAATGTAAAAGAGTAGCAAAATAAGTAGGTCTGCCTTCTCTCTGTCATCTGTTATCATCCTTTCCTTATCAGTGATGTGATTCTTCTTTGATTTTCCTCTTTTCCCCAATGTACCTTTAAAACACCAATAATAACAGCAGCAAAAACAACAGCAGCAGCAGCAGCAGTCATTTTTTGTCATCCTTAGCATTCCTTATCAGCCCTTGATCATGCTGAGTTTTAATGCTCTTGGTATTATTCTTATAGGGGCTTCTAAGTGGGCACAGTGTTGAGAGTACCAGGTCTGGAGTCATTGAGGCATGAATTCAAATCCAGCCTCAAACACTTACTGTGTGAACCCCATGGGCAAGTCACTTAAACTTTGTTTGCTCCGGTTTCCTCAACTGTAAAGAGGGGATAATAGCAACTGTCTCCCATGGTTGTTGTGAGGATCAAATTTGAAAGCAATTGGACAATTACAATATCAGATACAGAACATATTTTATTTTACATGACAAAAATGGAGCCCCAAGATATTAAAGACAACTCTTCTCTTCAAAAAGGAATCCATATAGCATTTTCAATCCAAAGTATTACCCTGCATTTTATGAGATTCCTAAAGAATCAATCAATCTTCTCATTTTTCCTCTTTAAAAAAAATTCCTCTAAAAAGTCAATTCTATCCACGCCCTACCTCATGCCTGCACAAGTCCCCATGACTCATAGAACCAATGAAGACCAAGGTACATATTTACTTCTTCACAATGTAGTTCTATGCTTCACTACTCCTCAGGGTATGTAATCCCCAGCTATATTAATCTCTTGTTATTTCAGAGGCCTGCCAAGCTATTCCTTGTCCTGATTCTCTCTCTCTCTCTCTCTCTCTCTCTCTCTCTCTCTCTCTCACTCTCTTTCTCTCTCTCTCTCATAATTGAGACTCCATTTTTCCAGGATGCTGCATTAATGCAACATTCTACAATCTTTTCTTTCCATTTGATCTGTTACTTACTCCAGGTATACAAAGTATGCCCACTATTTCAGAATCCACATCTTAGGCCAACTTTGTGGTGTGTGTGTGTGTTTCTTTGGAAGCATCACATGAATGTATAGCTTTTTCCCTACAGAAATAGTTTCTATTTCCCCCCTATAGATTAATCTTAGTCTTTGGAATCATAGGAATGGAGCGTTATGTTACTTTTTGTTCCTGACCTTCAGTTTCTTCATCTGAAAAGTAATGGGAATGATCTAAATGGATGTAGAGTTTTCACATACCTTTATGCACCTCAGTTCCCTAAAGGGAACAAGTGTGTATCTTTTACCACATTCATAAAGATTTATATGATGATCAATGAGAGTGTGGATAGGGGAAGAACTCATTAGGCTGAGCTGTGTGCCTTCTTCACACGAGTTAGACTAATGAGTTTTCTAACTGTATCCTTTTGTCTCTTTCAAATATCTCCAATGCTTTTCAAATGTTCTAGCTCCTCTCTTATAGGGGAAGTGTATTTAGATAGTCATTCATCTTGTTACTAAGACATTAGCGACAATATTGCCTTACAGAATCATATGGAAATTGATAACTGGAAGGGATCTTAGAATTCATTTAGTCCAGCCTTTGTATTTTATTGATAAAGGAGATGACATACACAAGAGGGAACTAACTTGCCAGGTGCCACAAAGCTATTAAGTAGCAGAATTAGCATTTGAACCTAGGTCTTGGGATTCCAAGTCAAGTCTTCTTTTCATTTCATCACAGTCTCTTTAGGAGAACTTTAATTTTTAAGAATGTCACAAATTGGGCTAACAAATCAGTTATTAATGGTGGAATTTTAGGTACACGGAGATAATTTGGCACAGGAATACTTTACCAGTACCTTTCTAATCACACTATTGTGTGAATTACCTATTCCATCTATTTAAGTTATTTCAACACCATGGCCAGGGGTAGCAGAAAAGCTGAATGTAGTGAGTTGGGTCAGTTTTATGCCCAAGAAGAGTGTTGAGTATCTTGTTAATGAATATCATTTTGTATTAGTATGGGGTGAATGGGGGTGATTTGTAGTGGGAAAATTTGTAGAGGTAGAAGACTGGATTCTATTTTTGGTAATTACTAGGCTGACCAGTAATGTGGAATGTTGGTTACTTGCAGAGAGTGACTCACACATAGATAGGGCTCTAGGGTGTGGTAAATATATGCCTTCATTATTTGTAATTTCTATGAGAGTTTTCTGACACTGGTATTTCTTCTCTATGAGTCTGGCCTCTGAAAAGTTAGCCTTATCTGTATTTTCCCTCCCCTCAATTATTTTGTGAGCAATAGTTATACTTATTTCTTCTCTATTGGCTGGGGATTGAGGGAGGGTGTTTGCCTTTGGGTATTAATAATTCTATGATATAAGACTTTGTTGAGACATCTTTGGCTTTTTCTCTAGTACATCAAACCTGATAAAATTGAAAATATATCTGAAAGCCAAGACAGAACAGACTGACTCTGGTTTTATATCTGTATATGCCTCCCTTTCACCCAACCATACTCTGTCTTGCTATTAACTTAATTTTGAACAATGAGCAACAAATATGAGATGATGTAGGAAGGATCTGTCATGGATAAGAAGAAATAAAGGGATAAGAAACAGGCCTCTTGAGATAAAATATATGCCTTTTGATTTGGGCCCTGCTGTGTAATCTGAGAGACTACAGCTAGCTGTTGGTGAACTGATGTTTTCTAGTGAGTTCAGGAGAGAAGAATGAGGGGAATGTAAATAGAACAAAATAGCATTATTTGAACATCCCAACTACACATTTTGTTTTCTTTCAATGAAGAGAAAAGGTTTATGAAAAGTAGTTATTAAAATGACCTTATAGTATAAAGAGAAATCACTGGATTCATTACTTGAAGATCTGACTTCAAATTCTTGACCCTGATACTTGATAGTGGTAAGATTCTGGATAAGTTGCTTAAGTTCTCTGGACCTCAGTTTTCTTCTCAATGAAATGAGAGGGTAGGACTAGACAACCTCTAAAATCTTGTAAGCTCCAAATTCAATGGAACGATGGATTATGGATAAAATTCCCTTATTGGATCCCCATTCCCCCAGTCCTACAAGAAAAATTCCCTTTAAGGACAGATCCATTCACTATTGGCCAGGTGGCTGCAAAATGATTGGGGGTAGGGATGCGTTATTTTCAACAGTGTGGATACTTTGAGAAGAAATTATCTCTTTCTTGCCTCTTTAAAATTCCCTGCAGCTTTCCATTACACATATTCAAATTTATCCCAAGCCAGATGGCACAGTAAATTGAATGCCAGTAATTATTATTTAAATAAATAAATGGCTGGCCCATTCTGTGCCCTCCACTCCCAGCTCTTCCTCCTTTTTGTGCAGACCTGATGGCCAAAAATCAATTCCTATAATATGTGCATATTTACAGGCAGAACTCTGCAAGATTCACACAGCTAAAACCATGACAATTCATCTTAAGGTGCTTACAGTGTTGGACAATTAGAGGCAATGTGGTGGAGTGTAAAAGATATTGGGTTTGAAAGCAGGAGAAATGGGTTTAAATACCAGTTCTGCTATTTCCTTGCATGGTGTTGGGCAAATCTCTTCAACACTCTAAACCTCAGTTTGATCATTTTAAAAATGAGGGGGTTGGGTTAAACAATCTTAAAATTCTTAGCACAAAATCTTACCACTCATTGGAAAAAAAAGAGGAAGAAAATTAAATAGTCTGTCACGTTGATTTCTTTTTTTCCCCTTTGGACAAGACCTGTTATTTTCATTGATATAGGGTGCTCCCAGTGAAAAATTCCTTCAACCAGTCCAGATCATCACTTTTCTGGCAAATGATAATCTTTGAAAATTAGCTGGGGGTGGGAAAGGAAGAACACTGAAGAGTTAAATGACCTGTTTAAAGTCTCCAAACCAGGAGCTCTCAGGGAAGGGACTTAAACCTAGGTCTTCCTGGCTCTGTGACCAGTTCATCTAATGTATCACGTTCCCTCTCTGATAATTTCTACCCTGGGTAAAAAGTACTTTTTGTTTTTTGAAACAATCAAGAATGCCAAATGTATTTATTCTTATACTGATTCATTCATTCAGTAAACATAAGCATCTAAAACGTACTGGAAAATAGTGAATTTGGAATCAAAGGATCTAAAATCTGAAACCCAAACTGAATCACAGTTCTTTTATTCACCTCATGGCCTTGGGGAAATCATTCTCTTCTATGGACCACTATTCCCTCTACTACATTTGGATTAAATCAGTGGATTCCAATCTTTGGTTTTAAATTTATATGTGAATTCATAAATAAACGAATATTCTCTCAACTGAAAAATGCCTCATACATATCTGTATTGCTATATTTCAAATGTACATATAGATTCTATGTGATGAAAAAAAAATAAATTCACTTGAAAGCATCACTGAATTTGTAGTGAGGTAGTCTGGCAGGAGTAGAGAGTCAGCCTTGGAGTCAGAAAGACACAAGTTTAAGTCCTGCCTCTGACCCATATTAGGAGTGAAGTACTGGAGGAGTCACTTATTTTTTGTATGCTCCAGATGTTTTTCCAAGAGTATAAATTAAAAAAGGTTTTACTGATATGCATTTATGGAATATTTTCTACACTTGGAATTTGATACATAGATGAAATCACAGGACCTAATTTTTTCTCCATTTTCATTAAAGTAGATTAATATCATACATATTATTTATAATACATATATACAATAATGTATATACATTAAGAGATATTACAGTTCCTATTATGTGGTATTAAAGGAAGCTACTCACATTTTAAAAGTTTGGGAACTACTGGACAATATGATTTCCAAGGTCCTGATTTAATTACTATCATTTTATTATCAAAAAGAAAATAATTGTACAAATAATTGGAAAGTTTGTAGGAAGCTAGTCGGCCCAGTGAATGGAGAACTTGACTTGGAATAAGGAAGACAAGAGCTGAACTCCTGCCTTAGATGCTTACTAGATGTATTACTTTATGCAGGTAACTTAACCTCTATCTCCCTCCATTTCTCATCTGTAAAATGGGGATAATAATAGTATCTACCTCTCAGGGCTGATTTGAGGATAAAGTGAGGATTTGTAAAGTATTTTGAAAACCTTAAATCAATGTGTTAATGCTAGTCATTATAGTTATTAATAACTTCTATCTCCCTTGAACTGCATATCAGCCCTCTGAGGTAGATACTCTAAGTTTATATTCATATTTTATAATAACAAAACTGAGGCCCAAAAGATGACAGAGAGAAACCAGGAAGTTACCTGAGTTCTCCCCAGTTTCCCTTGGAAACAAGCCTCTAAAAGAATTCTAAAATGACTGAATCCATGAAGAGATGGAATGAAACAATTTTCCTGCCCAAGACAGAAACAGTTCAGATAAGATCTGTCTCACTTGGGTGAAAGAATAGTGTAACCCAGTGCAGGCAGGGTCCCAGCAAGCCAGCAGGAGCCTCTGAGCCACAGCAGAGATCAGCAACCAAGGCTCTGGGATCTGGGCTCATTAGGCCAGAGTGAAGTGAAGTGAAGCAGGCAAACTGCCAGCTCTAGAACCCAAGGCACAATAGGCGCAACTAGTCTTGGCAACCCTAGAACTGGGCAAGCCTCCAGCCCCAGAGGCCCTGGTGCAAAAAGCCAGTAACTAGATCTCTGGCCCCCACTGCAAGAAGCTTGGGACAGTGGCCCCTCTATCCCAGGAGCAAAGCTCAACTCTTTAAAAATGAGTAAAAGTGAAAAAAAAACAAAAAAAGAGCTTTGACTAAAGAAAGCTACTATGGTGACAGGGAATATCAAAACACAAACTTAGAAGAGTACAACAATGTCTAAATGTCTACATGCAAATCCTGAAAGGGTAATATGAATTGGTCTCAGGCCCAAAAAGTCCTCTTGGAAGAACTTAAAAATAATTTTAAAAATCTAATAAGAAAGGTAGAAGAAAAATTGGGAAAAGGAATGTGAGTTATGTAAGAGAATTATGAAAAAAAGAGTCAACAGCTTGGAAAAGGAAGTAAAAAAAAAACTGGTTAAAGAAAACAACTGTTTAAAAAACAGAATTGACCCAATAGAAAAAAAATGTCCACTGAAGATAACAACTCCTTTAAAATCAAAATTGGCCAAAGAGAAAAGGAGATACAAAAGCTTACTGAAGAAAATAATTAAAAATTAGGATTGGCAAGTGGAAACTAATGACTCTGAAACATCAAGAGTCAGTCAAACAAAATCAAAAGAAAGAAAAAATAGAAGAAAATGTAAAATACCTTATTGGAAAAGCAACTTACCTGGAAAATAGATCTAGGAGAGATAATTTAAAAATTATTGAACTATCTGAAAGCCATGATTGAAAAAAGAACCTGGATAGCATTGTTCAAGAAATTATCAAGGAAAGATACTCTGATATCCTAGAATCAGAGAGTAAAAATAGTCATTGAAAGAATCCACCAATTGCTTCCTGAAAAAGATCTCAAAAATAAGATTCCAAGAAATTTTGTAGCCAAATTCCAGGTCAGGGAAAAAATAGTACAAGCAGCCAAAATGAAACAATTCAGATATCAAGGAGCCACAGTCAGGATTACATAGGCTTTAGCAGCTTCTACAGTAAAGGATAGGAGGGCTTAGAACATGATATTTCAGACAGCAAAGCAGCTTGGATTACAATCAAGAATCAACTACCCAGCAAAATTGAGCATAATCTTTCAGGGAAAAAGATGGATACTCAATGAAATAGGGGACTTTAAAAATTTCCTGGCAAAAAGACCAGAGCTGAACAGTAAATTTAATCCTCAAATAAAAGACTCAAGAGAAGCACTAAAAGATAAACAAGAAAGAAAAAAAAAAGCCACAGTATTCAACAAGGTTAAACTGTTTACATCCCTATAGGGGGAGATGATACTTGTTAACTCTTAAGAATGGTGTCTTTATTAAGTCAGTAAGAAGGAGTATACCTAGAGAGAGAGTGTGGGTATAAGTTGACTTTGATGCAATGATAAAAAAAATTAGGGGTGAAAAAAGGATTGTATTAGGAGAAGAGGAAAGGGGGAAGCAGAATGGGGTAAATTACATCACATGAAGAGGCACAAAAGATCTATTAGAGGGAAAGAGGGAAGGGGGTGAGTATTGTTTGAACCTTACTCTCATCAGATTTGACTCAAAGGGAGAATAACATTAACACTTACTGGGTAAAGAAATCTATCTTACCCTATAGAGAAGTAGGAGGGTAATAGAATAGAAGGGATGGGAGATTGAGGGAGGTAGTGATCAGAAGCAAAACACTAGTGAGGAAGGACAGGGCAAAAGAAGAGAGAGGGGGAAAAGTATAAATGGGGGAAATGAGATGGAAAGAAATAGACAGTTAGTAATTATAACTGTGAATGTGAATGGGATGAAGTGTCCCATAAAGCAGAAGCAGATACCAGAAAGGATTATGAACCAGAATCCTACAATATGTTGTTCACAACAAACACATTTGAAGCAGAAAGACATACACAGAGTAAATGTAAAAGGCTGGAGAAGAATCTATTATACTTCAGCTGAAGTGAAAAAGAAAAAAAAAACAACAGGGGTAGCAATCCTGATCTCAGACAAAAAAAAGCAAAAATAGATCTAATTAAAAGAAATAAGAAAAGAAGCTATATCTTGCTAAAAATGTACCACAGACAATGAAGTAGTATCAATACTAAACATATATGCACTAAATGGTATAGTATCCAGATTCTTAGAGAAGTTAAGTGAGTCACAGGAAAAATTAGATTGCAAAACCATACTAGTGGGGGACCTCAACCTCCCCCTCTCAACTAGATAAATTTAATCACAAAAGAAACAAGTTAAGGAAGTAAATGGAATTTTAGAAAAGTTGGATATGGTAGACCTCTGGAGAAAATTGAATAAGGATAGAAAGGAATATACCTCTTTCTCAGTGGTACATGGCACATACACAAAAAATTGACCATGTATTAGGCCACAAAACTTCACAATACAATGTAGAAAGGCAGAAATATTAAACATATCCTTTTCAGATCATGATGCAATAAAAATTACATTGAAAGACAGACTAAAAATTAATTGGAAACTAAATAATCTAGTCCTAAAGAATGAGTGAGTCAATGGACATAGAAACAACAATCAGTTTCATCAAAGAGAATGACAATAATGAGATAACATATGAAAATTTATGGGATGCATTCAAAGCTGTACTTAGGGGAAATTTTATACCTCTAAATGCTTACATGAATAAAATAAAGCGTAGATCAATTAATTGGGCATGCAATTTAAAAAGTTAGAAAAAGAACAAATTAAAAATCCCCAATCAAACACCAAATTAGAAATTCTAAAACTCAAAGGAGAGATTAATAAAACGGAAAGTAAGGAAACTATTGAAATAATAAATAAATCTAAGACCTGGATTTATGGGAAAAAACAATAAAATAGACAAACTTTTGGTTAATTTGATTTAAAAAGAAAGAAAGAAGAAAACCAAATTACCAGTGTCAAAAATGAAAAGATTGAATTCCTATAAATGAAGAGAAAATTAAAGCAATAATTAGGAGCTATTTTGCCCAATTGTATGCCAATAAATCTGACAAGCTTAGTGAGATAAGTGAATATTTACAAAATATAAATTGTCCAGATTAACAGAAGAGGAAATGAAATACTTATATAACCCCATTTCAGAAAAAGAAATTGAAGAAGTGGCCAATGAACTCCCTATGAAAAAATCTCCAGGGACAGATGGTTTTACAAATGAATTCTATCAAATATTTAAAGAACAATTATTTCCAATACTGTATAAACTATTTGGGAAAACAGGGGAAGAAGGAGTTCTAAGAAATTCCTTTTATGACACAAATATGATGCTGATACCTAAACCAGAAAGAGCCAAAACAAAGAAAGGAAATCATAGACCAATTTCCTTAATAAATATTGATGCAAAATTTTTAAATAAAATATTTGCAAAGAGACTACAATAATTTATCACCAGAATAATAACTATAACTAGGTGGGATTTATACCAGTAATGTAGGTTGGTTCAATTTTAGGAAAACTATTGGCATAATTGACCATATCAATATTATTGTATTGTATATAATATCAATATTATTGTATTGCATATAATACCAATATTATTGTATTGTATATAATACCAATAATTTGGTATTATTATATCAATAATAATACCAAATGATTATCTCAATAGATGCAGAAAATTTTTTGACAAAATATAGCAACCATTCCTATTAAAAGCATTCAAGAGCATAGGAATAAATGAAGCTTTCCTTAAAACAATAAGTAGTATCTATCTAAAACCATAAGCAAGTATTATCTGTAATGGGGATAAGCTAGAAGCCCTTCCAATAAGATTAGGGGTGAAACAAAGATGCCCATTATCACCACTATTATACAGTATTGTACTAGAAATGTTAGCTTTAGGAATAAGAGAAGAAAAAGAAATTGAAGGAATTAGAATAGTCAACGAGGAGACAAAACTATTACTCTTTGCAGATAATATGGTGCTGTACTTTGAGTATCCCAGAAAATCAAATGAAAAAACTTCTCAAAACAGTTAACTTTTGCAAAGTCATAGTATATAAAACAAACCCACAAAATAAATCATCAACATTTCTATAAATTACCAAAAAACCCCTCAGCAGAGAGAAATAGAAAGAGAAATTCCATTTAAAATAACTGTAGACAATTATACAATATTTGGGAATCTACCTGCCAAGATAAACTCAGGAACTATATGAACACAATTATAAAACATTTTTCACATAAATAAAATCAGATCTAAATAACTGGAAAAATACCAGTTGTTTGTGGGTAGGCTAAACAAATATAACACAAATGGCAATTCTATCTAAATAAATTTACTTATTCAGTGCCACACCAATCAAACCATCAAAAATTATTTTGAAGAGCTAGGAAAAATAATAACAAAATTCATCTGGAAGAACAAAAAGAACATCAAGGGATTTAAAGAAAAAAAAATGCAAAGGAAGGTGGTCTAGCTGTACCACATCTAAAACTATGTTATAAAGCTGTAATTATCAAAACCATTTGGTACTGGCTGAGAAATAGTGGTGGATCAGTGGAATAGACTAGGTACATAAGACATACTAGAAAATGACTATAGTAATTTACTGTTTGATGAACGCAAAGATTCCAGCTTCTGGGATATAAACTCACTATTTGACAAAAACTGCCAGAAAAACTGGAAAACAGTATGGCAGAAACTAAACATAGAACAGTTTCTCCCCTTGTATACCAAGACAAGGTCAAAATGGGTACATTATTTAGACATAAAAAGTGATATCATAAGAAAATTAGGAGAGCAGGAATGGTTTATCTGTCAGATCCATGGAGAAGGGAAGCATTTATGACTAAACAAGAGATAGAGAACATTATGAAATGCAAAATGGATAACTCTGGATACATTAAATTAAAAAGGTTTTCCACAGACAAAACCAATGCAGCCAAAATTAGAAAGAAAGCAGAAAGTTGTGAAACAATTTTTATAGCCAGTGTCTGATAAAGGTCTTGTTTCTAAAATAAACTGAGCCAAATTTATAAGAATACAAGTTATTCTCCAATTGATAACAGTCAAAGGATATGAACAGGCAGTTTTCAGAGGAAAAAATTAAAGCTAGCTATTGTCATATGAAAAAATGATGTAAATAACTGTTGACTAGAGAAATGCAAATTAAAAGAACTCTTAGGTACCACCTTACACATACCAGATTGGCTAATATGAGAGAAGAGGAAAATGATAAATGTAGGAAAAATGTGGGAAAATTGGAACACTAATGCAAAATTCATCCAACCAATCTGGAGAGCAGTTTGTAACTATGCCCAAAGGGTTACAAAATTGTGCATAATCTTTGATCCAGCAATACCACTATTAGATCTGCATCCTGAAGAGAGAAAAGTGCATGTACAAAATTATTTATAGCATCTCTTTTTGTGATGGCAAAGAATTGAAAATTGAGGGGACTCTTATCAATTGGGGAATGGTTGAACAAGATGTGGTACATGAATATAATGGAATACTGTTGTGCTATAAGAAATGATGAGTAGATAGATTTCAGAAAAACCTGGAAAGACTTACATGAATTGATGCTGAATGAAGTGACAAGAACCAGGAGAACATTGTACACAGTAACAGTAAAACTGTGGGATGATCAACTATAATTAACTTATCTCTTCTTAGCAATTCATTGGTCCAAGATGACTCTAAAAGACATAACAGAAAATGCTATCCACATCGAGAGAAAGAACGATGGTGTCTGAATGCTGATTGAAGAATATTATTTTCACTTTTTTGGTGGTTTTTCCGTTTTGTTCTGTTTCTTCTTTCACAATATGACTAATGTGGAAATATGTTTCCATGATTGCACATGTAAAACCTTTATCAGTTTGCTTGCCATCTTAAGGATGGGGAGTGAGGGAGAAAAATTTGGAAATCAGAATCTCATAAAAGTGAATTTTGAAAACTATATTTACATGGGATTGGAAAAAATAAAATACTATTTACAAAAAGCAACAACAGCAACAAAACCAAAGCAAAACTGAGGCCCAGGGAGATTGTGACTTGTCCATGGCTACACAGCAAGCTCAAATATCTGAGCAGATATTGGAACCCAGGTCTTGATGGCTTGACAACATTTTTCCCCTTGGATCACCCTGCATCTCTACTTTATGGACAGCTATCTCTATTATAGGAAAATGAAAGAAATTGCCAAGACTCACTAAAAAAAGAAATCGAATGTTTTATTTATGGAACTATCAACTGATGAAATAGGAAAGATTTTTTTAAACTGTTGGGATTTATTTGGAAACAAATACTTAATAATGTGGTTGGGTGGCATGAGAGATTTTTTTTTAACCCCTCCTTAATCTATCACTGCTACTGTTTCTTTCTAGTTGGCTTCTTGAATGTTGATAACATTGCCTATCAATCAACTGCAGGTCAAAAGCTGGCATGCTTTCCCCTCTTCTTTAAATGAACAGGGAGAATAGAAAAAAAAATGTAGAGAATGAATGATGCAATCTCTGAAACAGGCTTTCATCTTCCCCCTGGTACTAAGTGTTGTTCAGGCAGGCAGGACTAATCTTTAAGATACTGTTGCTTGCTGATCTGGAATCATCCAGCCTTTGGCTGTCTCTTGGGTTTGGACGGCTTGGAGGGCTTATTAAGCTTTTTTTCTGATGCTGAAAATGCCATCATAAGAGATTCTTTGACTAAAGAAATAGTTTCATTTCAAAATGCAAAAAATCCTCACCAGTTATTTAGATTTTAGTGTAGATGGACTTTTCAGACCCTTTCTATTTTCAGGCAGTTGGCAGTGGCTGTCTGAGGTGAAAGGAGGTGGTAGATGGGAGACATGATGGAGAGGTAGAATTGGTGGGACTTGGTGAGATTTCCAAAACAGAGGGAGGGCAGAAAACTCCCCTGGTTCCAGACGTGGTCAACCCTAGGTCACTGTTTTTGTGACCCAATCATATATCAGGGCAAAGGATTACTGTAATGCTCAGGAACAATGGACCGTAGTGAATTTTCTTGCTGGTTTTCTCTTAATGTTATTTCTTTCTTCTGGATTGAAAATATTTTTTGTTGTTGCTATTGTTTTGTAAGGAGATTCCCCCACCTTGGCTGCTTGCTGCTTAATGCTATGACACCGTGGTTATTAACTTCAGCTTAAAATGTCAAGGCTGACTGTGTGGGTAGTAAAACCATTAAAAAGGGAGAGAAAATGAGTGAGATAGAGAGAAAGAGGTGGGGGGAGAGGGGGAGAAGGGGAGAGAGAGAAATAGACAGAGAGAGAGAGAGAGAGAGAGAAAGAGACACAGAGAGAGAGAG
>JAQQSU010004826.1:0-13975 GCA_028627135.1 Pseudochirops cupreus | reverse complement strand
TCATATGTTCAGCCTGTATTTGATTGCTTGTCCTTCCAGTGGGGATGGGTGGTGAAGGAGGAGGAGAAAGAATCTGGAATCTGGAGTTCCATAATCAAATGTTATGAATGTGTATCTTTCTATCTTTATATATATATGCAATTATTATTATTATTATTGACTACATCCAACTGGAACTTGAGATACACAGGCACTGCAGTTGGGAGATCCATCCTGCCCTACCAAAAAGTGACATAGGAGAGAATAGACTGGGGGAAGGGGGAAACACTGGGATGGCTGTTTTGGGGTGGTGGGCGGGGGAAAGACGGGGAGAAAATATGTAACTCAAAAAAAATTTAATAAAACAATAAGAAAATAACATGAAACAACCACCAGGGTCCTCACCTTCCTCTCCATATTCACTCCTGTCAAGTCAGTGCAAGCTCTCAAAAGTCTTTATTTTCAGGCAAGCACAAAAGTCAAAAAAGTGAAAGAGGGTAAATGTTTCTGTGCTTAGATTCTAACCTCCTTAAGAGTTAGGCAGGAGCTGTCCATTGTCAATGTGGATTTCACCGATTCCTCCCCTGCCAATATCTGTGATTGGTTGATCTCATCTTTGTCTATTCTTGGCTGCTGGACCCTAGCTAGGGTTGTATACTTTGCTCTCTCTCTCTCTCTCTCTCTCTGTCTCTCTGTCACACACACACACACACACACACACACACACACACACACACACACACACACCCCATCCTCTGAATCTGCTCCTCAATGGGGGTGGGAGGGAGAGGATGTAAGAGAAAATCTTGACATTAAAGTCACAACACGAGAAGATATCCTTGCAAATTAAAACAGGCTGCCTCTGTGCTGACAATTATTTTTATTTACCTTCAAATGAAGAAAAAAAAAGTGAGTTGGCAAGAGACCTACATCCCTTTCCATCTCTCACATCCAAGTTGATTACAACTCCATCTCGTTTAGAATCTCTCACTGACTCAATCGTTAATAAATGGAAAGAATCCCAGGCAGATAATTAATAGCTTATTCCTCCCTCTTTCTTTACCCCTCTACCCCAATTCACTTCTCTTTTTGCTATTCTAAGAAATAATCTGGGCAGATACAGAGTGGGCTTAGCCATACAGAGACCCATAGAATCTCAGAAGATGATAGGACCTTGGAGATAGTCTCATCTAACCCTGCAATTTTAGGAAACTATGACCCTGCCTTCTCCTTCCTGCTGTTAAGTAAAACTTACATGAGTTTACAGCAAATTTGACCACCTGCTAGGAGATCAGAACTTGAGTGAGAACCTTGAGCAAGCAAATAACCCAGTCAGCCCTCCTCCCACTACCAATGGACCTCTCTTGCCTCATTCACTAATTCTTTAATGTTTAGCACATTCCCACTACAATAATACTTTTCCCATATTAACATCTTAATGATGCTGAGCCTTCTTCTGATATACAAACTTCACACCATGTGTCCACTTGCCTGCCCCTTTACTTCCATTCCCTTCAATTTTATTCCCTACAATGTCTTGTGTCATATGTGCCCACCTATTCCACTCTCTTCTCTGGAATGCCTGCTCTACCATCAGCAAACTTTCTTCCCCTTTAAATAATTTCTCCCTTCATTCCTTCCATTTTTAGCACCAACTAAACCTTGATACTCTTTGGATAAAATTTATCTTGGTCACTCTTTCCTATGTGAGTTATGTTTTCACCCATTCTTGTTTTCCTCTCTCATCATAGGAGGGTAGTCGGAATACTTGTTTCTTGTTACTACTTACAGATTCTTTTCCAACACTAAAACTCAGCAAATTCTCCTCTTCTAAGGTTCATACTGTATATATTTATCATTCAATAACTTCTTTATCCCAATTCCTTCCAATAACATCTCTATCCCAATAACATTCTTAATCCTATCTCCTTCCTAAAACAGTAGATTGTCCTTGTTATCACCTTTGCTTCTCTCTAATCTTCAGTCTGTATCTACTGCTTGTTTCCCTGTTGCTTACAAACGTGCTCATGTCTCCCCCCTCAAAAAAACCCCCACAAATAAAGAAAAAGCACTTCACTTGATTTTGCTAACTATTTTTATATATGTATTCTTATCCTCCCTGGCTAAATTCTTTGAAAAAGGCACATGCATTAAAAGCCTCCGCTTTATCTCCTCTCACTCTCTTCTACATAGAGCAATTTAGCTTCTTTTTCATTAAATTGAAATTGCTCTCTCTAGAGTTATTGATGATCTCAAAATGGACAAATCTAATGACTTTTTCCTTATTTTCATACTTCACCTCTCCACAGTCTTTGACAGTGTGGATTACCATTTCCTCCTGGATAGTTTTTCCTTCCTTGGTTTTCATAGCAACATTCTATCCTGGGTCTCCTCCTACCTGTCTAACCATTCCTCAATCTTCTTTTTCTGAATTATCATTCATGTCACATCTACTAATTTTTAAGGTTCTTGAAGGCTCTATCCCTGACTCTCTTCTCTTTTCCTTGATGCTATCTCAATTGCTATTTCCAGGAGCTCAATTATAATCTCTATGCCAATGACTTACAGAATAAGCATCTCCTCTGAACTCCTCCCTCCTCGTATCACTAATTACCTTTTAGACATCTCACACTGGATTTACCATAGGTATGTAAATCTCAAAATGTTCAAAACTGATCTCATCCTTCCCCCCTGCCAAACTTTCTCTTCTTCCCAATTTTCCTTCACTCATATTCACCTCATAAATCCATAAAGTTGTTAAATGTTGCCATTTTCTGCCATCTCTTTGCTCATATATGTCCCCTTCTCTTTACTCACATGGTTACCACCTTCTTCCAGGCCCTCATCTTCAAAACATTGGAATTAGCCTTGATTTATCTACCTCCTCATTTCATACACACTCAGTTGTAAAATACAGTCTTTTCTTTCCCTTTTTGGAGGGAGGGGAAAGGTAGGGCAATTGGAGTTAAGTGACTTGCCCAAGGTCACATGGCTAGTTTTGTGTTAAATGTCTGAAGGCAGATGTGAACTCAGGTCCTCTTAACTCCAGGGCCAGTGCTCTATTCACTGTGCCATCTAGTGGCCCCAATACAGTCTTTTCTACCTCTAAAACATTGCTTTTATCATCCCCCTTCTCTCTACTTAGCCACCATTGAAAATCATGTTCTAATTCCCTCTCTCCTAGGCCATTGCAATAGCCTTGGTCTCTCTTCCTTAATTCTCTTCCCCACTTGAGTATCCTCAACTCAGTTTCTAAAGTGATTTTCTGAAAGTGCAAATCTGACAGTGTCAATCCCCTTACTCAAAAAATTCTAGTTACTCCCTATTGGCTTCTAGACCCAATGAAATCTCTTGTTTTGTAGTTAAGATCTTTTCCAAAATGGTGACTCTTTGTAGTCTTCTTACACTTCTCACCTCCACTTGCTCTATGATACAGCTTCACAGGTCTGCTTACTGTTACTCAGATGTGAAACTCTGTCTTCTGACTTTGTACTAGTTTAAATGCTTTCCCTACTCACCCCCACTCTTAGCTTTTCTAACTTCTTTCAAGATTCAGTTTACATTTCACCTTCTGCAAGAGGATTTTCCTGGTCCTCTAACCATTCACACTTTTACTCTTAGATAACCTTCCATTTATGTTGTATATTTCTTCTATGTACATAGTATGTACAATACCCACCATTAGAATGTGGACTCATTGAGGGCAATGATCATTTTTATGTCTTTGTTTGTGTCATGGGAGTTTGTTTAGGGAATACCAACATCCCCTAACCTCTGCTTTCTTTCATTTCATAATTGGGTGGTTGTAGCCTTTTTTGATTGACTGCATAGCCAGAACAGTCTATTGGCATGTTTAAAATGGCCAGACTGGGACATCCTCACTCTCTTTCCTGGTGCATCAAATGTGTGAAGATCACACAGAGTTTACCCACAGTGTATGTGCTATGAACTGTACTAGGAAATGACAATATCCTTTACCCTTCTCTATTTTTAGGCTTGGGGTATTTCTTTCTCTGCTCTATTTTTTGACGTCAGTTTCAAGTGCAGGCAATAATCACCACTAAATCTAGAAATTCAAGCCACAGTGACTTGGAGTCAATGTTCCAGGTGGGATGCTGCAGGCTACCAACCCAGCAGGAAAGAACTGAGAAGCCAAGGTGCCCAGAACTGGAGCCGTGAGAGGTTGTGCATCTTGAACTGGGATTTTTCTACATAGAAACTGAGCTAAGCTATGAACGTGATCCCTTTCTTCTCTCCAGAGACCAGAGTAACATGGATTATGTCCCCAAGTGTTGTGGAATATGTTTATATATTTTTCATTATGGCTTTGCGGCAAATGTACCTTCGGAAAAGTAATCTATTGGTGAATGAAACTTGGATGAGGGAACCCCCTCTATACTTATGGCTGTACTATTATTGGGGACTAGAGCTAGTAACAGAAAGACTATATAAAGGATCCTGGAGAACCCTGGGAGAGGGATGAAACATAACATACCTGACCTCCAAGCTGTGAAGTGGTCTACTGTTATGTTTGTGCCCCCAGAGTTTAGCATAGTGCCTATCAAAGTGAGCACTCAATACATATTCGTTGACCAATTGATTGGAATGGGTTACTTCAAATCAAATAGCAATTTAGAGGTACAACTAAAACCAGAACTGATGTCTACTAACTGCGTGAGTAGTCAAGTGTTTTATTTTCCATACCATTCAGTCTACTGAAATACAAACCGTGGCGGGACACTTAAATTAACCAGATCATCATTTCCTTCTCTCTTTCTCTTTTAAAAATCTGAATTGGTAAAAACCTCATATTAGTATGTGGCTGAGTATTTCAATTTCAGTCAAGTCTTAAATCCTGCATTTGCACACAATTGCACAAATTACCGTAAATAGATTTAATCTAGCTGTACTCAAACTGTATTTTGTATTATGTATGCAGATTTATGTAAATGAGATATCAAATTGTATCCCTACATTAACTGGGATTTTTGAAAATGTGTGACTTTAGTTCAGGTCATATTCCATAAGAGAATGCAAGAGAACATGACTGTGGTCATTTTCCTGTTTCTGACAATTTCTGACTATTGTTCGACTGGGCCCTGGAGAGTGAGTGAGGCAGTGACCTAGAACATGTCATATCCACAACATCTGGGATCTTCCAATGATAATAATCTAAACTACTTCAAAAAAAAGATTTTGTAGACTATGTTCCTCCCTTATGACTTTCAACTGTCCCGTTCTTCTCTCCCAGCTAAGAAGGAAAGGGAGATGAATGTGACTATTCTCTCAATGGATTTTACACACCTATTAATGGCATAAGTAAATTCCTAAAAATCCTCCTTTTTGTGGAGAAGTCAAATTTGTTAACACTGTGTTTGATCAGGAAAAAGTGGCTGAGTGAAGGTTAAATATATATCAGTGTATAAAAGGAGGCAGCATTTGGAGCTAGAGAGAGAGGGAGGTTTCACAATCTCACTGTAAGATCTATATTTAGAATTTCTAATTGGAGAACGAACCAAGTTATTCATCCAGATGAAAAAATGAACAAACAAACTTAAGAAATCTTTCAGAAAGCATTATCATTACAGACCCTTATTTATAAAGTTATAACTGGGATGGGGCCACCACGGCGGGAGAGCCAAGGTGCTAAAAGTTAGAATAAGCAAAAAGGATTGAGGGCTTTGAGCAGAATAGAACTGAGCTTAGCATCCAATGAGCAAGACCAATTAGTTCAAATAAGAAGCTACTATTAGGTAGAGCCTGCTCTGCTCCTTAGCGGCTACCATTCCTCCCCAGCATGGTGAGCTCTCTAGCTTGGCTTCAAATGGTCAACTCATCAGATCATGTTATCGAGGTATCACAAGATCATCACTCCTGCCACTGATGTGCCTCCACCTTGCCAACTGATTTGGGTGTATTTGGGGCTTTTTCTTTTTGCACATACAAAAAGGATCTGCCATAGAATATATATAACTTTTCAATGCATTTCTCATTTGTCCACATCTATGATTTCACTTTCTCTTTAAAAGAATCCAGGTGAGATTATGCTCTATCTTTCAGATGAGGAAAATCAGGTCCAGAAAAATACAGTGAATTGTTCAAAGCCTAATTAATGGTAGAGTCATAAATATGAGTCAGTACTCAATGAGATGGTGAGAAAAGATTTAAAATCTTCCTTTTCATGACGTCTTCATCACTTTAAAATCAGTAGCCCAACCATATGGAATTCTGGGTGTCCTAAAAGGCTGAAGAGAAATTCAGTGCCTAGATAACAGGCTGATCATAACATTGTGTGAGATGAAGGGATATCCTGATCTGCCTGGGCTCCAAACCTGAGTGAGATTTGTACCCCAATGTCTAGCAAAGTGTTCTTTAGCTACACAGATAATCAATAATGTTTGTTTTATTAAACTGCATTCATGGTATGGTTCCCCTCAAGTCAAACAGCTCAGTTCCCCCTATTCTCCTGGACTTGACTAATGGCATGTAATACATACTTAAGCATACATCGATAACTAATGTTTCCATTTGGTTTGGTCTTCCCCAGCTGTCTCTATTTCTTCTTCCACTAGACAACACTAATTGTTTGCAATGAATTTTTCTCAGTGAGGATTTGGCTTCCTTCCACTGGCTGCTGTTGTAAGTGGTGGGTCTTCAAAGCACAGGTTCAGAGGTTTTTTTGTATTATGCAATGGTGCTTCTCAAAGAATGGTCACTGAATGACAGAGTTGTCAGGACCATCATCACAACCTATGAGGTTATTTTTTTCCTTATTCTTGCTGGTCCATGCTTGATGCTCTGTCAATATAACATTGCATTTACTTTTTATATATTTTGCATTTACTGATTGATGCATATATTGTTTCCTCTCTGTAGCATATAAATTCCTTGAGATCACAATGACCATTTTCATTTTTTTCTTTTTATCCTCAATCATCTACCTCCATGGGTGGCAAATATTAGAAGCATAGCAAATTCTAGCTGAATTGAATTAAATTACTGTATCTGAAATCTTAAAAGATTCACGGGAATTTGGATCCTAATCCCTATTTCTGGAGGACTCCCTTTTAAAATTTCTGAATAGTTTAACACTGTTTACCTCCTTCTTCTTACGTACTTTCTTCTCCCTGTGTTTTTCTGATACTTTGGTTCTTTTATCTATTTAATTATTCCTTTCCCATCCATCAATCAGGAAACAAATATGTATTAAGTCCCTCCTGTGCACCAGGTCCTGTGGTAGGTCTTGCCCTTATGGAACACACAGCCTAGCTGATGGGGAAAGAAGGGGAGAAGAGAAAGTAGGGGGAGAAGAGGGAGAGGGAAAGGGAGAAGGAGAGGGAGAGGGTGATAACTGAATGGAGAGAAGATGAGATAAATGTTTTGGGAGTAGAAAAGATTCTATCTGCCAATGAAGTCAACATGGAGGATGTGGACGAGTAAAGATTTGAGGAAAACACCAAAGTTGTAAACCTATTTAGCTAGAAGGATAATGGTTCCCTTGACAAAAACAAGGAAGTTTCTTCCCCTTTCATCTTTGTGCATCCCAGGTCTCTATCCTGGGGGCTCAGGCCTTTTCATTCACTTAAAAAAATTAATTAACTTCCATTAGTTTTAATTTTTATCTTTATGCAGATGATTCCAGTCCTAACAACAGCTGTTGTGCTTTTGCTTGAGTTCCAGTCTTGAAAAGTCAACAGCCTACTGGACATTCTAATATGAGTATCATATTAGGAAACTCAAACTCACATACATCAAATGGAATTAATTATCTTCCCTCTGAAACCTATTCCTAACTTCTCTTTTCCTGTCAAGGGTACCACCCTCCTTCTGGTCACTCAAGTTTACAACCTGAAAGTGTTCTACCATTTCTTTCCCCCTCATATTCAATCACTTAAGACTTGATATTGACTCCATCTCCACAATTTCCCTTGTATCATTTTCCTTCACTCCACTCTAATAACCACTAGCCTAATATAGGCCCTTGAGGCTCCTCAGCTGAGAATATAATAGATTCCTAATGATGATAACTGTTCCTAGTCTCTCCCCATCTTAATCTCATAGCTACCAAAATGATATTCCTTAAAGAAAAATCTGGCCATGCCTCTCAACTCAAAAGCTTGAGTGCCTCCCTTTAGAACAGCATAAATGCTCCTCTGTTAAGCATTTAAAGTATTTCAAGAGCTGGCTCCAGACTATTTTTCTAAACCAATTTCACATTACTCCCCATCACACACTTGTATTACCAAATAAACTGGTTTACTTTACATGTTCACAAACAATCCATCTTGTACATCTGTGCATCATGCCTGGCATATCTCCCTCCTCACGTTGGACTTTTGGAATTACCAGCTCCTTTCAGGGATCAGCTAATGCCACCTCCTGATCCCTATCTTCTTCTCCCCCTCAACCAGTTGTTAGTGTTCTCTCTTCTCCAAATTACTATCTGTGCAAGTGCACACACACACACACACACACACACACACACACACACACACACACACATATAAAAGCTTTCTAAGGGAAATAGCTATTTAGCTGGTTTTTTGTTGTTGGGTTTGTTTTATTTTGGCTTATTCTCCATAGTACTTACCATAGCACCTGGAACATTGTAGGTGCTGAATCAATAAATGATTGTTGAATTGAATAATTAATTATCAAGGGTCTACTCTCAAATCCCAGCCCTGACACTTACTTTATCTAGGACCTTGGGGAATTCATTGAATTTTTCAACTGTTTCCTCATCTATCAAACTAAGAGGTTGGACTTATGGGACACAAAGGTCCCTCCCAGCTTTAAATCTTCCATACAATGATTTCCCATTCCCCATTCCTTTGAAAAAACTTGGGTTTTTAATGTGAGGCATATAGCATTCTCACATCTCAGCAGGTAGAACTCAGGCCCCTGTCATAAAAGAGAGTGTTAGCAGAAGGCTAGCAGGTCCAATTTAGACTTTGTGAGAAGCATAAAAGAGTAGGATCAATATTCAAACTCTTGCATTGGCGTGACAGGAGGACAGCAATTAGGGCTCGCTAATGATACTTTCTGCCCAACTGCCACCGCCAGATGAATACTTTAGCCATATCCTTACTTTGGAGTGTTCCTATACCATCATTTCTACCAAATATTTTTGTAATAAAAAGTGAACCATCAATTATCACCATCTCAAGGAAAGCCATGAAGAACAGGCTTTCAAAGAGAGAGAAAGGAAAAGAGACAGAAATAGAGACAGAGTCAGAGACACAGAGAGACAGAATACATGTCTGTGCAAGACCAAGAAATAAATGCCCCCAAATAAGAATCCACTGTGCCAGTGATTATATTGGTGACCCATAGTATACTTCTATAACTTATCCTTGGCTACTGTGTTCTCCTTTCTTCACTCTTTTACTCTTTAACCATGCTTTGATATTCAGTCCATAGATCAATAGTAATCACTTGTAATAGTGTCCCTGCCCATACTAATCTATAATCTATGCTGGATGAGGGATAAAGAATATTGACTTCCTTTTAACCAAGTTCAGCACCTTCTTCTAAAGAGAAATGGGACTGAGAATTATAGCATTGTGGGTAGATATGACTGCACTCTGCAAAGCTACAGAAATTTCACCATCTTACAACATAGCAGAAGCTCCTAAACCTCAAATTCCTCAGAATGAATGCAATGCATACAAGACTCCTGTGAGTATCATTGTATAGCCCTATCACGAGGATGTATTCAACACAACTTAAAATATGAGCACGTCATCCTGATCATAATATATATGTCTATAAGTTTAGAAATTCACAAGATAGGGGCCCAAATGACCTATTACTGGGGCAGTAACTCCCTCAGAAGGAGCTCCAGATTATCAGGTTTTTTTTTTTTTCACTAGAAGAGTGGGGTACCTGAGCTAATTAGCTAAAAAAGACTGCTCAAGACTGAATCAAGTGTAAGTCCCTTGAACAATTGAAATGAGATAAATAATGAAGATAGACCACCTAGAGATCGAAAATGCTATTTATTTTCTTGTGGTCTTATTTGGGGGAAGGGAAGGATAAAAGGAGAGGGAATTCTAGACTGTTCCCTTGTTTGTTTTTTTTCCTGAGGGGTGTGTGTGTGTGTGTGTGTGTGTGTGTGTGTGTGTGTGTGTGTGTGTGTGTGTGAATGACTGATGAACTTGAGGCCAGCGAGAAAAACAAATACCATGCCATTTCTATAAAGAATCATTGCTCTCCAAGCCTTTTCATCCCAAGGAAGATGAAATGGAATGTGAATGGTATTACCTGTGTTTCATGCTAAGATGTGTGTTAGTGTCTTCTGGGTCCCATGACTGTTCGCTGTTGGTGAAAAATCTATATCTTTAGGTATATTTTGTTCACATCTGTGGAAGTGGAATATAGGATGTTGAATAATAATATGATATTTATGTAATTTATGTAAATTATATCACTTGGATCTCACAACAACACTCTGAGTTAGACATAATTATTATCACCCACAATATTAGAAATTGCGAAATTAAGGTTCAGAGTTTTGGGTGATTTTCCCTGTGTGACATTAGTTTGCCATGATGATTTTCATCTGATCTCAGCCTACAATCCTATTATTCACTCATAATAAATAAGTAGAAAGACAGAATTTTTTTCTCTCTGACAATTTTAAACTGTAGAATTCTCAAATAGATAAATCAAGGAATCTATGATTTTGTTGTGTAGGAATTCCCTCCACAAACATAAACTGTAATCTGTCTATTAATCAACCAATCAATCAACCACCAATCATTTATTAGTAACACATACTACGTAAAATACTTTTATAGAAGCTGGAGATCCAAAGACAAAAACGAAGCAGTCACTGACCAAGAACTTGCACTCAATCAGAGAAGCCAGCATGGACCCATATATGTGAGCACAATGTATAAATCACAAAATCTATACAGATAAATCTGAGGTAGAGTCATAGGGAGGCACTTTTAATTGGGGGGCATGGGGGAGTCCTGAAAGCGCGTATGTAGGAGGTGGTTCTATTTCTTAGACTAGGGATGGGGAACTTGTGGCCTAAAGGCCATATGTGGCCTTCTAGGTCCTTGGGTATAGCCTTTAGACTGAGTCCAAGTATTACAGAACAAATCTTTTTAATAAGGGGATTTGTTCTGTGAAGCTTGGATTCAGTCAGAGAGCATCACTTGAGGACCTTGAGGCTGTGGGTTCCCCACCCCTGTCTTAGACCCTCCTCTAAAGCTCAGAGGGTTTAAGTAACTTTTTATGAATAGTAAGGCCATAGGATGGAATATAAATTTCTGAATCCTGAATATAGGTTCAATGCTGTATTCACCACTATGAAACACCTCTCTCAACTAGACATAGTACCTTGAAAATTGCTAATTATACTTGAAAGGTTTTTAACATGCTACTTTTTGTGGTTGAGTTAAGCCTTCTTGGAGTTCTGAGAGAAACCCTGAAAAATGTTTCCTGCATTTTGAGTTGGATTAAGAGTTGAGAAGCACTTGCTATGGAGTTGTAACTAAGTTATCTGACTGCAGACAGAAGATATAAATTTGGTTACTCATCATCAACTAAAGTTTGCAGGGAGGATGCAGACTTTTAATCCAGAAAGATAATGGAAGAGAGTAAATGGGAAGTGAAAGGACAAATTTCAGAACCGCATCAGCTAAAGTTTGAACAGGCAGGACATATACTACGATTGCTGCTAAGGAGTAAATATGAACAGGAGAACAGATTGAAAGGACAGAATGAAAGAATTCACTCACCAATCTATTAGTCTGACTGAAACATCATGCCTAATGAGGTTTTAGTCAGTCATGGCATGGATCATCTCAGGTCTAGAGTGGAAGTGTCTAATCAAAACGAAAGTCACTGAAGGAACTCTTATGGACAGCTCCCATGACAGAAGAGGAAATGAATTTTGTAGCCCATAGAATAAACAGGGTTTATATTCCTCTATGAAGGTATGAGGTTGCATATACCATTCTTTACATTTGGAATGTGATATATGCCTTGTGATAGTAGTACTCTCTTTCTCTCTTCCTATATGTGCGTGTGTGCATATGTGTGTGTGCATGTCTGTCTGTCTGTATGTGTATATATGTGTGTATATATATATATATATACCCATACACATACATATATATAATTTGTTCTCAGTAATTATTACTTTTGCAAGTTTAACACTTTCATTAATTTATATTCCACCAATTATGTAACAATCAAAATTGAGTCTGTATACTAGTAAACAATGTTCTTACCTTCCATTGGTTATCATGAATTAGAGTCTTAAATTATAAATAAAATAGGTGATTTTCTACATTTATATTTTACAAAATGCTTGGATAAATTCTCTTATTTGATGCTCAGGAAACCCCATGAAATAGACAATTATGACTATTATTCTTATTTGATAGATAATCATACTGAGACTCAGGAAGGTTAAGTGGCTTTTACAAGATTATATGGCTATGAAATGGCAAAGCAGTGATTTAAACTTAGGTTTTCTAACTTCCTAGATTGTCATTGTCGTGACTGCAACCCATGTATTTTACTTCTCACAAAATACAGTAGAAATGACATTGAATAAATTCATAGGTAGGTCATAGGTTTTTAAAGTTGATCACTGGATTCATTCATCAGCAAATGATTGAAAGCAGACTGGTGCTAATGATTTTGTAGAAAGTACATTGGATTTGGAGTCACAAAGACCTATGTTCACATTGTACCCTTTGGATACTAACTGATGAAGAGAAAGGTCACTGAAACTTTCAGAGCCTCAAAGAACTCTCCAAGACTTTATGTTATAGTTGGGTTAGTATATGATAAATTTAAAAATGCTGATATCTGGGATAAGGATTTTTATTTGACAAAACTTTTAGGAAAACTGGGAATCATTCTGACAGAAATTAGCTTGAGACTAGCATCTCATGCCATATGCTAACATAACCTCTAAAAAAAAAAGATGTTATCATAAGCAAATTAAAAGACCAAGGTAAACATCTCAAGTCATATCTATGAATACAATTTTCATGACCAAAGAGGGGATGGGGAAGATCACAGAACCTTATAAGACACTTTTGATTATATGAAAATAAAGGTGTTTTACACACACACACACACACACACACACACACACACACACACAAAGAGAGAGGGAGAGAAGAGAGAGAAGAGAGAGGAGAGAAGGGGGAGAGGGAAGAGAGGGAAAAGAGAGGGGAGGAAAGAGGGAGAGAGGTCAATAGGAAACATCTTTATAACAAGTTTCTCTGATAAATGCATGCCGATTCAAAATTTAAAAAAAATAGCTGTTCACCAATATTCAGCTATGGTTAAAGGACAGCAACACACAATTCTCAAAGAAATACATATAAGCTATGAACAAACATATACAAATGCTCCAAACCATTAATAATTATGGAAATGCAATCTAAAATAGCTCTGAGGTTTCATCCCTCAAGTGTCATATTGACAAAGATAATGAAGAAAAGGAAAAATAACAAATGCTGGAAGAGCTGTGTATACTGGTATTCAAGCAATGAACTAGTTTAACCATTCTGGAAAGGAATTTGGAACAATGTCCATATATTTGCTAAATGAATCATAGCTTTTGACCCGTAGATAGCACCACTAGAACTCTACACAAAGAGACCAAAGAAAGGCAAAACAGACACACGAACACAAATATAATAATAGTAGTAATTTTTCTTAGAGAAAATAAATGAAAACTAATTGGGGATGTCTATCAATTATGCAATGGATGAACAAATTATGGTATATGAATGTATTGACATAAAATCAAACCATTGAAAAATGAAAATGAACAATTTCAAATAAATATAGAAAGATTCATGTGAACTGAGGTCAAATGAAATGAACAGATCAGGAAAAATAATTTATACAATAATGACATTAAAAAATAAAAACAGCTTTGAAAGGCTTTAAAACTGATCAAATCAGTGAACGATCATGATTCTAAAAGACAAGTAATAAAACATACTTCTTATCTGTC
>JAQQSU010004825.1:0-13975 GCA_028627135.1 Pseudochirops cupreus | reverse complement strand
AAGCTCAAGAATGTTAAAAATTGTCCTTAATGTGTAATTGCGAAAAAGTAAAATATCATTAAAAAAAGAAAGAAAGGCAGTTGGAGATACAAGATTGGAGGTCATCAGAGAGATTGAGGCAGGAAAAGTAGACTTGAGAATTATCAACATAGAGATGGTAATTAAATGCATCAGAGCTGAAGAGATCACCAACCAAAGCAGTATAAAGGTTGAAGAGAAGAGGGCCTGTAATGGTACGGGAATTATAAGATCTTCCCTGCTCCTTAATAGGCCTAGGGAATTTGAAGATCTTCCTGCCCCATAATGGTCTTCATTTGGAACCCAACAAGAGAAGCTTGCTTAGAGGAGGCTTGTTTTTCAGGAAGGCCCACATCTTTTGTTACTTTGTAATTATCAAGTGGTTCACAAATTTTGTGATGTCCTCTGACCCTGAAGAAGGGTGTATATATATTTTGGGCTCAGTTATGGGAAGAGTTGTGTGATTTGACCAGATGAGACTCTGGTTAGCCATTGAATACCCTGGCTTTGAAAACTCAGATATTGGTGCTTCTCTCTTTAGTAACTAACTATGTATGTATGTATGTAATGGTCACACAGCTGGAAGCCCTGTCTGTTGAAATGTGTTATTTTCTTTATCTGTATTTTTTGTCTGCTTGTGATTTCTGTTTGTATTTTCTCTGAAGTTCAGGGTGCTGACTTTTTCCTCTGAACTAAGTGAATGATAAAATATGCTTGATTAAAGTAAGATTGTTAACCCCTTTTGAGGTGCTTTAATTTAAGAAAGCAGATCAAAAAACCTATGCTTGCAGCCATCCTGGACATGCTAGGGTGCTTGCTGTTACAGGGCCCAGGACACATCCCTGAGGAACACCTAGAGTTAGATGACATGATCTGAAGGGGATTCAAGCAAAGAAATCAAAGAAGCAGTCAGTTAGGTAGGAAAGGAAACTAGGCGTGGTGTATCAAAAACCTAGAGAAAAGAACACTTCAATGAGAAGACAGTTATCAACAGTGACAAAATCTGTCCAGAGGTCAGGAAAAATGAGGGTTGAGAAAAGCTTACTGAATTTGGCATATAAGGGATCATTGGTAATTTTTTGGTGGAATGATAAAGTCAGCACCCAGATTGTAAAAGGTTAAGAAGAGTGCAAGAGGATAGAAAGTATGGGAACTTATTATAGACAGTCTTTTCAAATAGTTTAGCTACAAAGGAAAGAAGAGTTATAAAATGTAAGAGATATATTAATAGGGATAGAAAGATCAAGTGAGGATTTTTCAGGATAGGGGAGACATGGAGATGTTTGTAGGCAGTGAAAAATGTACCAATAGTTAGGGAAAGATTGAAAGAGGGGGAGCTGGAGGAGATGGGATAAAATAAAATCACTTGAACTGGTAGAGGGGTTATCCTTGGCAAGGAGTAAGGTCAATTCTTCAGGTGAAGCAGAGATGAAGGATGAAATAGTGGTATAAGACACCTGAGTTATGAGAGATGTGGAAAGAGGAGAAGAAGGATTTTTACTGCAAATTGCCTCATTTTTTTCTGTAAAATACGAAGCAAGGTTTTCAGCTGGGGGGGCGGAGTAGGGTACAGGGGCAGGGAAGGTGAACTATAGAAAGTTTGAGAAGAGATGAAAAGGTTTAAAAAAGACACCATAGAGAGTGGGATAGTGAGTTGATAAGGAAGGTATATTAGGATTACCTAGTAACAGTGAGGGACCAGTTGATGCAAGGTAATAAATTTGTAGTGGACAGGGTCAGAATAGTTGCATAATTTTCTCCACCTTTGTTTAGCAGCACAAATGCAGATGAGACGGCAACAAATGGTAACTGATCCAAGGCTGATTCTTGGCTGGGTGTAATCATGATTTGATAAGGGTGAATGGAGGTCAAAAGAGGAGTACAATGTGGCACTGAATTAGTTCATCAAGGAGTCAAGATGGGGAGGAGAGAGTGGTTAGCACAGAGAATATGTCTTGGTAGAGAACTGGAAGGTCAAGGGATTGGAGGTCACAGTGTAAGTGAAGACTAGGGATAAGTAAGGAAAAGCAGAAAGAGAGGTGGAAAACCAATAGACTTGTCAGATAAAGGGATTTCAGAATTCTTAAACATGGACATGGTATATTTGCAGGTGATGGCAAGATCAAAAATATGATCAACTTTGTGTGTGTCTGAGGTGGGGTATACAGGGACAGCTTCTGGGAGATGAGTTGGTTGAGAAACTGAATGGTAAGGGTATTTGAAAGAGAATCGATATGTATGTTGAAGTACCCTTGTATGAGGGCAGGAGTTAGAAATGAAAGAAAAAAAAAAGACCTGTAAACCAGTAATTGGACTTATTGAGGAAAGAAGGTGTTGCAATAGAAATCTGTGATAAAGAGAAATGGAGGCAAAGAGTTCCAAGCACATTCCATTTGTTACCAAAGCTAGCAGCTGCCAATAAATGAAGTTAACGTCTCTCCGGTAGCCAAAGACAAACTGGAGTTTTAGAGAGATTATTTTTCATAGTCATAAAAAAAAAGAACGGAATAAATTATAAAATCTTGAGGAACTTGTCTTGACTGGTATCTGACTGGATATAGCATGTCAAAAGGCTTGAGGTTAAGCTAGGTATATCCTGGAACTTTCTGAGCTTAGTTCTCAGTCCTTTTACCAATATTTAGGCCATAAGTGTGTCAAGCCATAATGGGGTGTTTTAGAGAAATAACAATCATCAAACTGTCTGTCTAATTGATTATAGCATTACAACACTTGATTCTGATATCATGGAATTATTATGTTAACTAGAAACTGACGCATTTGTAGTAAGAGTGGTTGAGAGTAGTAACTTAGGCTATTAAAAAGGGAAACTTGGACTTCCACAAGATGAAGAAATGTCTAGGCCAGTTAAACTTTACAGGAGCTCAACTTATCAAGAAGAGCTCAGCTCTAAAAAATGAGGAATTGAATCTCTGACTACAGTGCTTGTATATCTCTTCATCCAAAAAGTATCTGAGGGGCAGCTAGGTGGCACAGTGAATAGTGTACCGGTCCTGGAGTCAGGAGGACCTGAGTTCAAATCCGGCTTCAGACATTTAACACTTACTAGCTGTGTGACCTTGGGCATGTCACTTAACCCCAATTGTCCTGCTTTCCCCACTCCAAAAAAAAGAAAAAAAAAAGAAAAGAAAAAGTATCTGAATTAGGCCATAGAAATCAAAATAAATCAAAATGGTTATCAATACTAACTTAATTAAGAATTATTTCTTTCAAAAGGGAGTGACCTGGGGGTGTGCAGACAATAGCAGGATTTTAATTGGGTAGTAAATATTAATGGCATAAACCTCAAAGGAAGAGAGGCAACTGAGTAAGAGAGGAATGAGAAGAACCTGTTAGTAGCAATGGAGAACAAAGAGTACTCCAACTCTTCTACTTCTACAAATGATCATAAATGGATTTACGGGCAGAGGCAAGTTGGAGTACAAGATGGAATATGGGACCCAGGTGAACTCTTCCAACATTCCCCTCCAAACAGTTTTAAACTAACATCTCAAATCAAATTTTGGAGCAGCAAAGCCAACAAAAGCTCAAGAGTGAAGCATTTCTCCAGCCTAAAACCACTTAGAAGGTTAGCAGGAGAGACCTGTGATTCCAGGGGTGGGTGCTGGCCCAGAGAGTAGCAAGAGAATCAGCTGAGGGTCTTGGAAGTGGTTGTAACAGTGGAAGCAGCAGGGGCTTTGGGAGCTTTCAGCCCAGTGATATTCTGGGCCATAGTTTCAGGGCAGAGAGGATCACTTATGGTTAGTCACTAGGGCAGAGACGAATGTTAGCACTTGTGGCTGTAAGAGAGCATGAATCCTTTTGGAATAAAGATCAAAGCACAGACAAAAAGGCCTGTTACCATACCTCTCCCCTGATCACACCAACCTGAAAACACCAAGGATTTGTGGACCCCCAGAATTAACTCTGAAAACAGCTGCATGAAAAAGTCTAAAGCTTGGCACAGTGTCTTCCCACCATCAGGTGAGCAGAGCCCAACTTTAAGGTACAATTAAAGTGAATAAATAGACTGGAAAAAATGAGCTAACAACCATGAAAAAATAACTTGAGCATAAAAAGTTACTATGATGGAAGGGAAGAACAAGACATAAACTTAGAAGAAGACAAAAAATGTGAAAAGAAGACATCCACAAGTAAAATCTCAAAGAAAAATGTTAATTGGACTCAAGTCAAATAAAAATTCCTGAAATAGTTGAAGAAAGAGATAAGAAGGGCAGTTAGTGACCTCCCTGGAGTCAGGAGGACCTGGGTTCAAATCTGACCTCAGATACTTAACACTCACTAGCCATGCAACCTTGAGCAAGTCACTTAACCCTAATTTCCCTGCCTTCCCCCCTCCAAAAATAAAAAAAAAGAAATGGAGAGAGAGAGAGAGATCGAGAGAGATAAGAGTGGTAGAGGAAAAAGAAAAAGAAATGAGAGTGATACAAGAAAATTATGAAAAAAAGAATTAAAAGTTTGGTAAAAAGGCAAAAAATAGAGTGAAGAAAATAACACCTTTAAAAAAACAGAATTGGCAAAATAGTGAAAGAGGTACAAAAATTCATCGAAGGAAATAAATACTTAAAAAAGCAGAACTGACAGAATGAAAAAGGAGGTGCCAAAGCTAATTGAAGAAAATAATTCCTTAAAAATTAAAATTGGGCAAGTGAAAGCTGATGACTATATGAGTCATCAAGAAAAATATAAAACAAAATCAAAAGAATGAAAAAAAGAAAATATGAAATATCTCATTAAAAAAACCAAACCAAAGCAAAAACTACTATAGATCAAGGAGAGATAATTTAACAGTGATTGGATTACCTAAAAGACCTGATTGAAAAAAGAGCCTAGGTGTGGCTACCTGGTGCAGTGAATAGAACATAGGCCCTGGAATCAGAAGGACCTGAGTTCAAATCCTGTCTCAGACACTTACCACTTACTAGCCAGTTGCCCTGCCTTCCCCCCTCCAAAACAAAACAAAAAAAGGAGCCTATGTGATATTTTAAAAAAATTGTCAGGGAAACTGCCCTATATTAGATTCAGAGGTTAAAATAGAAATTAAAAGAATCTACAGATCCTCCTGAAAGAGATTCCAAATGAAAACTCACAGGAACATTATAGCCAAATTCCAGAGTTTCCATGTCTAAGAGAAAATAATCAGAAAGAAACTATTCAAATATTGTGGAGTCAAAGTGAGGCTAACAAAAGATTTAGCACCTTTCATATTAAATGAGCAGAATGCTTGGGACATGTACCTTCCAGAAGGCAAAGGGACTAAGACATTTAATGAAATAGAAGACTTCCAAAAATTCTTGATGAAAAGACCAGAATTGAATAGAAAATTGAACATTCAAGCAGAAGACTCAAAAGAAGCATAAAAAGATAAACATGTAAGATTAATCATAAGAAACTCAATAGAGTTAAACTGTTTACATTCCTATATGGGAAGATGATACATGTAATTCCTAATAACTTTATCATTATTAGGGCAGTTAAGAGTCAACATTAGGACATAGAAGGTGAGTTGATTGAGTCAAGATTATCTACAAAAAAAAAAAAATAGAGGAGTGAGAAAGAGGATCCATAGGGAGAAAGGGGAAGGGAGGTAGAATGGGGCAAATTTCCTCTCATAAAAGAGGTGCCCAAGGAAGAATTTTCATAAATAGTGGAGAAGGAAATGGAGTGATGGCAGGCAATGCTTAAACCTCACTCTCATCAGAATTGGTTCAAAGAGAAAAGAAAATATGTACGCATTCAGCTGGGAATAGAAATCTGGTTTACCTAATAGAGAAATGGGAGAGAATTGGGATAAGAAATATGGGGGTGAGGTGGTGATAAAAGGGAGGGCAGATTAAGGGAGGCAGTGGACAGAAACAAAATAAAATTTTGAGGAGGGACAGGATAAAAAGAAAGAGAGAATAATAAACTGAAGAAAATAGGAAGGAGAGAAATACACAGTAATAATAACTTTGAATGTAAATGGAATGTGCTCACCTATGAAACAGAAGCAGATAGGAGAATGGATTAGGAGCCAGAAGTCAACAATATGTAATCCACCTAAGACACATTTTAAATGGAAAGGCACACAGACAAAGAGTTAAAATAGGGGACTGGAGCAGAGTCCATTATATTTCAGTGGCAGTAAAAAAAAAAAAAAAGGCAGGGGTAGAAATCATGATTTAGAGAAAGCAAAAACAAAAAGAGACTTAATTAAAAGGGATAATCAGGGAAAGTACATATTGCTAAAAGATACCATAGATAGTTAAGTAATTTCAAAAATTTTACAGCAAGTTTCTCTGATAAAAGTCTCATTTCTCAAATATATAGGGATATGAGTTAAATTTATAAAAAAGGAGCCATTTCCCAATTGACAAATGGTCGAAGGATATGAACAAAGACTTTTCCAAAGAAGAAATAAAAGTTATCTATGGCATATTAAAAATACTCTAAGTAACTACTGATTAGAGAAAAACAAACTAAAACAGCTCTGAGGTACTACCCCAAACCTATCAGAAAGGACAAATGTTGGAGGGCATGAGAAAAATTAAGTACAATAATAAACCATTGATGGAGTTGTGAATTTGTCCAACCATTCTGGAGAACAAGTTGGAACCATATCTAAAGAGTTATAAAACTATGCCTAACATTTGATTCAGCAAGTACAATTACCATGTTTGTACCCCAAAGAGATAAAAAAAAAAAGAGAAAAGAAAAGGACTTTTGTGTACAAAATTATTTATAGCAACTCTTTTTTTCCTGATGGCAACGAACTGGAAATTGAGGTGATACTCACAGTTGAGGAATGCCTGAATAAGTTATGGCATATTATTGTGATGGAATATTATTGTGCTATGAGAAATAACATTAGGATGGGTTTCAGAAAAAAAAAATAAGACTGTAAGACATATATGAACAGATGCAAAAAAAGTAACAAGAACTGGGAGATTATTGTGCACAGTGAAAACAATGTTATAATGATGATCAACTATGAAAGACTTAGCTACTCAGAGCAATAGAATGATCGAAGACAATCCAAATGGATTCATGATGAAAGAATACTATTCATCTCCGGAGAGAGAATTTATGAAGATTGAAATATAATTCTCATCCTCTCTCCCCCACCCCTCTCTTTCTCTCTCTCTCTCTCCCTCTCTCCCCAGATTGGCCTTTTCTTGATTTTTTAGCAATAGACTATTTGTGCTCATATGGAGGTCATAAGAGGCACTCCCTCTCCCTCTCTCTCCTTATCTCTCTCTCTCTCTCTCTCTCTCTCTCTCTTTCTCTCTCTCTCTCCTTTTCTTTTTCCTTCTTTCTCTCTTTCTTCCCCTTATGTCTAGTGGAAAATGTGTTTTTCATAATTTCACAGGCGTTACTGATATCACATTATTGGCCTGTCCAGTGGGTGAGGGAGGGGTTTGAGGTAGGAAGAGAATTGGTACTCAAAATTTAAAAAGAAAAAAGAATGTCAAAAATTAATACAGAAATAAATGAGCAAAATAAATAAGTGAAACTGATAATGAGTGAAAATGTAACCAGTACTGGAAAAAAGGGGCCAAGGAAGGTATATCACCAGGGGGAAGCTAGGTTCCATTGAGAATTAGTAGATGGAAGAATGGAAGAGAAAAAGATTTAAGATGAAGTCAAGTTTGTTGCCAATGGCATTCCAGAAGTCACAGAAGAAGGGATGAGTTGAGTTAGCATGAATCTTTGGAGTGGGAGGTTTGAGGGTGATGGGAATCAGAAACTGAGTGGCAGACTGTATGGAATGAGGTTTGGATGATGATCTACAGGAGTTTAGAGTCATTTGATATGAAAGACCACATATGAGAATGTTTACCATCAAATGGAGGGATTCACTCCTCTACTCTCAAAGGACAGGCACTGAAGATGGCCTGAAGTCTGGCTTTTCTTTGTACTAGAGGTTCTCCACATCCTAGTGGGGAGACTGGACTAGTAGCAGGAGATGAAAGATACCTTGTGATGGTACAGATGGAAGTAATTGTTTTGGAGCAAATGGAAGATGCCTGGACTGACACTAAATAGCTTTTTCTCAGGGGACACACTGTGCCCCATATTTATGTATACCTAGTACAAGGCAAATATGTCACTTGGTATATGAAATTTGGTTTTGCTTTTTCGGGGGGGGGGGAGAGCAGGGCAATTCGGCAGTAAGTGACTTGCCCAAGGTCACATGGCTAGTAAGTGAATGCTTTTTGAAATGACATTAGGAATACTAATTGCAATCTTGGGCAACCAATGTGTATTTATACCTTCCAGAAAATATATAAAACTTGCATAATTAGCTAAATGAGCAGTTAATTTGAAAATGTTAAGGCACAAATATATTGCAATGCAACATAAAGTAAATTTTTGTTTCATCAGAATCATATATAGATTTTATACATCTAATATTCAAAGTAGAACAGAACTAAATAGACAACTGACATAAAACTATCAGTCTCTCACATTTTCTGCTGCTGGTTTATTTTGAAATCTTTATCAAGTCCTTGTCTTGCTCTAGTATGCCACAAAATTATGGAGTTATACAGATTGTCTCCAAAGATTCTCTAATGCCTCACTTTCAGTGATTGTATGAATGTCTAAGATGCTACATTTTCTGTGGTCTTGACCTACACTCTTCATATAGTGGTAAAAGTCACTGAAGATACTTTGTCAGACTGAGAACTCAGGGTATGAAAGCAGTCTTTTATTTGCAGTTTCCAATCAAATTGTTACTATGCCTTTAAGGATAATAATATTATCGTTATTAATATCACTATTGAGATTGATAACAGTGAAATTGAAAATATCAATATTATCAGTAATGAATGCTTAGATAATAAAAAGAATATCTTGATTCTTAGTTTGAAACTAGACATCTGAAATACTGCTTGGGCCAGCAGAGAATTCTGAAAATGTCTCTTATTATAATTATGGACAATTCCATACAATGGAGAATTACCTTAACTCAGAATGTAACTCCAGAAAGAACTAACAATCTTCGATTATTGGAAGAATAATATTATTTTTACTAATTACATTGAGGGAAGAGGTCATTGAAGGACATAACAATTTAAAATTTACACAAGAATGAAAAACAGGTCAACAGAGGAGCACTGCATAGAATCCCAATCTCTATTTCCAGTGTTTTCACCTAAGAAATTCACATGATAGATACAGAATGAATAAATGGAACAAAACTATATTTTTATTTCATGCCCTGATGGAACTTTTATCTTCAGAGTTATTAGACCAGACCATTTTCAGATGCACGTATCAAATATTTAAAATTAACTTATACTCCCATGGCTGTCCATGAATTAAGATTGGAATGTGACAGACAGAAGGTTCTGACCATGAACAATAATTGTTATAAATAAACTGACATTCTGTGCTTCTGTAGTAGTAGAAAGACTACACAAGCTCGAGGCAGAAAATCAACTATTTTGCATCTTCAACTGCTCCACTCTTCTGTATGTCAATGGGATATTTAGAGTTGTAGAATGTTTGAGCTTTTATGCAGGTTCCTTAGGAATCATGTAATCCAAACCTCTCATTTAATAGATGAGGAAAATATGGCCTGAAAAGTTTTAATAATCACACTATAAATATGAGGCAAAGCTGAGATTTATAGGAAGAAAACAATAAAACATCCCATATCCTGACATTGTTTGGGAATTAATTCTAGGTAAGTTTCTAGGATGACTAAGGACAAAAAGAGCGTGACACACTCATCCTTTAGGCCCTACAGGATACTGAAATAGAATTGACTATTTGTCTGGATCTCCTTCCCTCCACTGTGGTTTTTCTGCCTCCACCTACATATACTACATTTTGTTTGTTGTCCTTCATACTTCAAGGATAAAATGACATCACTACATTGGAGTAAAGGTATAATGTGTATGACTGTCTCAGATAAGAGCAATATGAGCTGAGAAGGCTCTATGACAGGTCAGGCACAAATAGTCCATATGAACAGTTGGAGTGGAGACGTCTCTAAATTGGCACATCTCACATTTCTTTCGAGCTACTGCAGTTCTGCTTTGCTCATAGAGCACAGCACCTTCTCCGATGTGGGTACATCATGCTGAGTAGTCCTGTGCCAATGTCTCTGGTGTCTTACAATTGATTCCAAAGTTCTTCAGAGAGACCTTGAGAGTATCTTTGTAGTGCTTCTTATGACCTCCTTGTGAGCACTTGCCTTGTGGAGATTTCTCTGTAAATAGTCTTGGCAAATGTACATTTGTCATTCAAACAAGGTGACCAGCCCATCAGAGTTTCACTCTCTACAGTTAGAGTTTGAATGCTTGGCAGTTTAGCTGAAGAAAGCACTTCCGTGTCTGCTGCCTTATCTTGCCTGGTGGTCTTCAGAATCTTTCTAAGACAATTCAAATGGAAATGACCAGTTTCCTGGCACTGCACTGAAGCATACAACAATGAGAGCACAATGTCTCTGTAGACCTTCAGTCTGGTAGGCAACTATTACCTTTTCTTTCCCACATTTTCCTTCAGAACCTCCCAAATACTGAACTAGCTCTGGCAAAAAATGCATCAACTTCATCATCTACACATACATGCCTCGAAAGTATATTGCCAATATAAGTTAAGTTATTTACAGCATTGAAAATTTCTCCATTTGCTGTAACCAATGGTTCCATGTATGGATGGTGCATTGTTGACTGGCAGAGATCCTCTGTTTTCTTGGTGTTAATTATCAGGCCAAAATTAGCACAAGTGATAGAGTTGATCCATACTTTGTTGCATCTCAGTCTCAGAGGCTGCATTGAGTACGAAACCATCTGCAAACAAAAGGTCATGAACCAGCTCTCCCTCCACTTTCAGCTTGACTTATAGCCTTTTCAAGTTGAACAATTTACCATCAGTGCAGTAGCCGATCTTGATGCCGTTTTGATCCTTGTTGGAGTCATCTAACAATATAACTGAAACATCATGCTAAAAGCATGGGAGCAAGCACACAGCCCTCTTTTACTCCACTGGTAACTAGGAAATCTCAAGAGCATTGTCAATTATCCAGAACCCATGCAAACATTCCATCATGAGACTGACATACAATACTGATGAAATTCTCTGTGCCAGATTTTGCCATGATCTTCCACAAGTTCTTTCGACTGATAATACTAAGGCCTTGATCAGACTGACAAATGTTGTATACGGTCCTCTGTTCTGCTCCTGACATTTCTCCTGGAGTTGTCAGGCTACAAGAACCATATTGACCATTTCTTGGCCCTTTCTGAAGCCACACTGCTTTCGGTTAGATGGTCATATTCCAGGTAAAGGACCAACCTATTGGACTCTAGCCAGAATCTTGCCAGGAATGATTAAGAGAGAAATGTCCCTGTGATTATCACAGAGAGACCTTTTTCCTTTTCCTGAAATCATAGAGGACCATGGAGGCATCCTCAAACTCCGGGGGATAACCTCCTCTTGAAATATAACCTAGAAGATCTCAGTTTCACATGAGCAATGAACCTTCTGCCATGTAAATCTTATCTGGAATACAATCAGCATCAAGCACTTTGCCACATGAGAGGCACCTAATGGCATTCAAAACCTCTTCTTCAGTTGGAAGTTTGACCAAAGACTGATTACCAGTTCCTGAGGCTATCCTATCCAGGACTACTGTTATGGAACTGTCTAACTCCCACCTGCCACCCAATAGATGGCAGAACAATTCTTTCACTCTCACTGGCTCTTTTCCCTTGTCACTATCATCTCCTCATTGCTTACTAATTTCCCTGCTTCTAATCTATATCAGCTGTTCTACCACATTTAATCTTTGCTACTACAGCTGTTACTATTCCATCTGCATTTCCTGGATTATGTGAAAAATAAATTGGACTTTTAGAGATACTGCCAGAAATTGAAAAATGTTTTTGCTTCTGATTGATAAACCAACTAGTTATGGAACATGAGAGATACTTGGGCTAGTTCTTAGATTCTTCTCAAGTGTATTTGGAAGGGTTTATGATCCACTGACTATTTTTTTACTGTCAAATATTTTAAAATTTTTATGTTCTTATCACAAATTGAAACTCTCCTAGTTGTTTGAGGGAAATAGAAAAGTGGTCTTTGGATAAATGAAGTTCTATTGCATTCCTAATCTTGTCAATATTTTTTGGAAACCATGTACCTTAAACTTCCAAAGTGGAAGTGTAATATTTGTAGCTGATTTGGTATATATCTTTTATTAGAAAGTCAAGCCACATCAGTAAGTACTTATTAAGTGCCAACTATATACTGTGAAATGTATTAAGCCCTAGAGACACAAAAAAAGAAAATAAATACCAAAAACAATAACAGAAGTCTCGTTGGTATTAAAAGCAAAACTCATATATTCAATATAAAGACATGTAATCACAGTAATTACTTACTTGTATGTAATAAATAACTGGTATGTAATCACATAAGAAGTATAACATGTTTTCTTAAAAAAAAACCTCTATTAGCAGTGCAACTATACTTTTCTCTATTTTATACATAAGGGCACTTGAGTCTCAGACAGCCTGCTTGTCCCAAATCACAAAGTCGAGTTAGTTAGCCAAAACTAGCAACCAAATCTTTTGAGTTGTCATCCAGTGGTCATTCTATATTTCCTCTTCAGTGGGAAATGCATTTTACAGAACTAACACTAAAACATTGAATAAAAGAAATCCATTACCATGAGAAATAAAGGTCTTGTGGATAAATTTGTACAAAGAAATTTTTTTCTATTTTTTTAATCTTCAAAAAAGTTCTGTATGTAGTACTTCTAATACTTGTGAATGTCAAATTCTTCAACTCTGTGCACACTATTAGCAAACTCTCTTGTACTTGCTGAATTTAATCACACAGGAGGGAATAACAGAGGGAAATCCGTAGGTGGGAGTCATTTGGAAGAATCTGGCACAACCAGAGTGAGATAAGGCACCTTATGATAAGAAAGATTAAAGTAGAAAGTTTAAGACAAGGATGCATTTTTAAAGTCACTGTGGGAAAGAAGAAAAGTATACGGGGAACTTTGATCAATGACAGCGATGAAAACATGAACAACTTCAATCAGAACCACCTCCAGCACTTTATAAAGTAAGAAAACTAAATTACAGTAACATGGGCAATTCATATTGGCAGCAGACAAACAGTAATAGATGAGAATGAAGAAGCAGGATGGTCAAATGCAGCTATTCTCTGACATACAAATTTCATTTTAACTGCATATCAACTGTAAACTAAGAGTCACATTAATTTTACAGGTGAATAGAATTAAATAGATTTGCTCATCATTTGATGCAACTAAAACATTCTCTGCCCACAAAAAAAGTGGACAGATATTTCATAAAAACAAAAAAATTATTTAGAAGGACAAAACACTTTATTTAGTAGGCTGATGAAACAACTGCCATGTATTGATATGGGCTACTTGTGCAAAGAAAGGTGAATGGTCCCTATAGTGTCTTGGAATCAAAACCTGATTTTGACCCTGGAATTTCTTTCAAGAGTTTCACCTCTCTTTATAAAAAAGGTAGTTATGATCTTTTGCCTCCTGTGTACAATGTTACATGACAGGTCTACTCTTACCACCTTAGTTTTTTAGTCGAAATTTTTGGAGAGATATTAAGAGTGAAAAATAAAATTTGGTCAAAATTTATGAGCAACTAAATGTGAAGGAAAAAAAAAAGATTAGGGACTGTGGTCAAAACTGAGATAAGCCATAGATTAAACTTTTTGAAAAAGTATTTATTTATTTTAAAAAATTCCCCAGTTACATGTGAAAACAATTTTTAACATTCGTTTTTAAACCTTTGAGCTTCAAATTCTCTCCTTCCCTTCCTCCCCAATCTCTCTCATTGAGAAGGTAAACAGTTTGATATAGGTTATACATTTGCAGTCATGCAAAACATTTATAATAATTGTGCTGTGAAAGAAAACATAGACAAAAAAAAACTCAAGAAAAATAAAG
>JAQQSU010004824.1:0-13975 GCA_028627135.1 Pseudochirops cupreus | reverse complement strand
AACTGCTTATCTCCCCCTTTCACAATTCCCATTCCCAGCTGCCGCTAATCCGCTCACCTGAAGCTCCTCACCTCCTCTGCTCCTCCCGTCCAGCCGCCCCCGGGGCACAGCCGCGGCTTCAGGGCAGGCTGGTTTCGGTTCGCAGTGCTGATATGGTTCCTCGTAGCCGAGTTGACTTTAGTGGTAAGTATCTTTGTGTGCGTTTTGGAGTTCTAGGATTGGTTTAGAGTCCTATTTTATGGGTATTTTGGGGTGGCTATGTGAGAGCTGCGATATGTTGCCGCTGCTACGCCGTCATCTTGGCTCCGCCCCGGTATTTATGTTTCAATATGGATCAATGTGTAAACTAAAGGAAGAAATTTTTTATGGTGGAATTCTAGGCATTAAATAGTGGTTGTGGTGAGAAACTTTCTCCCACCTAATCATCCTGTGAAACTGTGAAAGAATTAAGACTTTGGCACCTGGCATCTTCTTTTTCCTAACCCACCCTTCCCCAAGCTGGTTCCTTTGATGTGTTGGCTTCCCCCATTAGAATGTAACCTCTGTTAGGTCACAAGGTATCTTTGGTTTTGCTTGTATTTGAATCCCCAGTACTTAGCACAGCATCTGGCATGTAACAGTATTTAATGAAATGCTTGTTGACTATTTAAAGTAAGAATGATTTCATGGTGTTTTTTTTTAATGTTTCTCCAACACCTAGTGCCTTTTATACAGTAGGAGTTCAATCATTAATTTTTGAATTAATGAATAAATTAATAAATATCATTGCGTGTTTGTTTTACAAAGTCTTAAATATTGGTTAATATCACTTGTTATGTGATTGTTTAAATGTGTTTAAATGCATTTTTAAAAAGTCTGACTAGTAGATATACATCTGGAAGCTATCCTTTGAATCCTGTTTCATCTACCAATGGCTATGCTGTCTATTTGTTCTTCAAATGCTCTTCTATTTAAGAATTAAAGTAATATTAAGAAAGTACACTAAACCTCTGTTTTCTGAACCTTACACTTTAATTCCAGACAGTCTAGAGGACTCAGAGCTGTGAAGAAGCCTTGAGTGTTGAGATGAAAGAAAATGCATAATGAATTTGTTCTACTTAACTTTGTGAACCAGGGTTATATTGAGCAGTGATTGATAATAATGGAAGATAGGCAGCCAATTATGTTTTTTTCCCAATATTTATAGCATTGTTTTGATCTGGCAGTCTACTATCAACTCTATCAAAAAAGTCAGTGAGTTTAAGTAAAATTTATTTTTAGTGAACCCATATTAGTTCCTAGTAATCACACTTTTATTTTCTAAATACTCACAAAACATGCATGCAGCAGTCTATTCTATAAAAGTGGTTGAAGTGAGCCAAAATTGCTATTATATGGCTGATGAATAGGAAAACATGAAAAGGTGGAGAAAAGGACAAGAAATTGTACAACATAAAGCTCTTCCAATGACACTTCTAAATGCAAAAGAATTTTTTAAAATGGTATAGTAGAAAGGGCTTCATATTATAGATGTGGAAACTGAATCCCAGAAATGTTAGTGAGAAGCAGCCTATATGAGTTGGAAAAGTCCTATTACCATAAAAAGAAAGTTGATGACTTTCTTTTGAGTATGAAAATGATTTGGTTAGATAATGGCATAGTATGGCTAATCAGTAGGTATGCTATCTTGCTGGTCAGTGTCAAAAATAAGATGGAATACCTGCCAAGAATATTTGCTTGCTCTTTTTGCTCCTATTAATGGATAAAGAAAGTTATGAAAATTTAAATAAAAACATATATCTTAATAAAAACTTTTTTTATAAAAACAGAGTGGGAAAAAATTATTTCAGGATAATAATGCATGGACAAATGAAGAATTCACTCTGTAAGATCCAAGAAAATTTGTCACTGAGCCTCTAACAGATTTCTAGTGATGGAAAATTTACTACCTCCTGATTTAGTTCGTGGACTGAGAGCATAGAATTCAAGGAAGTAAAGGAAGCTATGTAGAAATCTATAGGAAGGTTAAACGGTATGGATGTATCACATTAAATAATTGTACTTTATCTTGTGTATTTGTGTCTTCAGTACTCCTGTTTACAAACTGAAATATACCTTTCTCACAGGGGAGAGAGTCTGATATCTAGGGAAGTTGAGAGAGCTATCTATCTAGAGATTAGCAGCAAAGTGAAATAAGTTGGTTGATCTTATTATAGTCTTATATGGCAAATTTGCAGTTTACTATAGCAGTTAACCAGAGAAATTAGCTAAAAAGAGCTATCAAAAAGGAGATTGTGACAGGTGTTATTTCAGGAAATTATGGAGAGAAAAGAGAACTTTTCAGTGGCACAAAGACTGCTATGTTTGCATTTTTACCAGTCCCAAGTTACAACTATGTATATGCAGAACATTCTTTAGGTTCTCCCAAATTTAACTGGCGTTTGGAGGTTGGATTCTCAGAGGGTTGGCTGCTATTACTTTCAGAATTCTAAGGGGTAGCCCTATGGGGAGTTATCATCCTAAGATTATAGGTCAAGAGCCTTGGTGGTTCCACTTCCTCTTAACTATTAGTGGATTTAGTTCTTTGGCAAAGGCATTTACTCAAGCGACTTAGCAAGAATAGAATCTGTAAAGCAGAGAAAATGAAAGTTTTGATGGAACATATGTCTCTGTTCTTCAGGTTATCAGGAAGAATGACATATTCCTTGGAAGAAGGGAAGAAATGCTTCAAGAATGAAACAAAGAAGAAAAAGGATATGCAGAGGCAGAACTGAATCCTTAACTTTGTCAGGAGCATAGAGGGATGAAACAAAAACCAAGGAAAAAGAAGCAACCACTGAACATTTGGTATGAAGATCTTCTTTTCGAGAGAAATGGGAATGTTCTTGGACCATTTATGGGGAAAACAGATTTGTATGCTTAAAGAAAAAGTGATTATGAGGATCCATAAGAAAGAGGTAATATCAAAATAGTCAGAGGAAGAAGAAATGAGCAATAGTAGTTGTTGGTATAGAGGCAAAATTAGGCAGATTGATGTAGAAATCTTCACTTTTCCCAGGGAATATATCCAAAACATGATGGAGAGTTTCCTGGAATTAGTCAAACATGACAAGAAAAAGAATCTAAATAGGGATGGGAAGCTTTTACAAATAAGGTTCTGATTATAGAATCAGGTAGCTTCCCAGTGAATAGAGAAATGGGAGTTGCTCAAATGTTGCTTGAAATCTCAGATACCTCCTCTTTTCCTTCAGCTTTACCCAGGCTCATAGTGCCAATGGGGGAGGCCTACATTAAAGGAAAAAACAACACACAGCTCAATACCCTCACTAAAGTAATGTCCCCTTAAATCACATCTAACCAGATGATATATAAGAACAAAAAAGAAAGGCTTTTAGTTAAAGAGAACACTAAACTAAATTAGGATAAGAACTGACCCTATAATTTCATTCTTATAGGGAACCCCATCATCAGGAGGCTCCCTACTACTTCAGGTCAGCACATTCTCTGCAACTAACAACCTTAGAGAATTGCTTAATACAATGAGAATTTTACTTTCACTGAGACCTGGAACTTACCCACATTCTCCTGGTCAGTATGTGCTGCAATTAAGACTTGGAGGTTTGATATCCGCGCAATTTCTCTTTTCACTACAGACTACGGAGCACAATGTTTCCTCTTCAAGGAAAATAACATGAGAAAATTTCTCATATGTAAAAGAGAACCATCTTCTACACATTCCCACCCTCCAAAGGAATACGGAACCATCATCTCCAGCCAACTTTAGGTCTTGGAGCTGTTCTCACTCGGCCAGAACACCTCCCACAATGATGTGACTTAGCTTCCCAGTCACGTGCAAAGCCTACCCTTGTCACTCTTTTCCTCTTCTGAAGGTTCTGCTTTCTACTTTTCTGCAAAACTTCTGTTGTTATCTTCAGTTGGAATTTTTCTATGCCTAAGTGGTCAATTTGTACAATATAGTCAATATTATCAACTGAATACATTGATTACACGAAATATATAACATACAGTTAAAATTTAGGTAAACTATATTGGTTGTTTGACTGTTGTCCTTCGTTCTCAAAGAGGACCAAAATGATATCACTACATTGGAGTCAAGCAAGGTATAGCGTGTCATACTATGACTGATCAGACCAATACAAGCTTGGAATGCTCTACCCATGTCAGACACAAATAGTCCATATAAACATTCGAAGTGGAAATGTCTCTAAATTTGTGTATTTTGTGTTTCTTTTGAGCTACTGCATTTCTTTGCTAATAGACTACAGTGACTTTATTGATGGAGGCATGCCATTCTGTGCAGTCCTTTGTCAGTGTCTCTCACGTCATTCAGTTGATTCCAAACTTATTCAGAGACCTTAAGAGTGTTCTTGTATTGCTTCTTTTGACCACCATGTGAGAATTTTGCTTTTTGTTTTAGCTTTTTTTTTTTTTGGAGGGCAGTTGGGTTTAAGTGGCTTGCCCAAGGTCACATGGCTAGTTTTTGTGTCAAGTGTCTGAGGCCAGATTTGAACTCAGGTCCTCCTGACTACAGGGCTGGTGCTCTATTCATTGTACCACCTAGTCACCCCCTGTGAGCACTTTTCTTACCTGAGTTTTTCATAAAATAGTCTTTCAGCAAGACTACAGTTAACATTCAAACAACCTGGCTAGCCCATTGGAATTGTGTTCTCTGCAGCAGAATTTGAATACTTGGCAGTTCAGCTCAAGAAAGGACCTCATTGTCTGGTATCTTTTCCTGTCAGGTAATCTAAGACAATTCAAATGGAAGCAATTCAGTTTCCTGGCATGGCACTGGTGTACTATCCAGGTTTCATAGGCATACAAACAAAGTGAGCACAGTGGCTCTGTAGACCTCCAGTTTGGTAGGCAGTCCAATACTTTTTTTCCCACACTTTCCTTCAGAGACTCCCTAACACTGAGCTAGTTCTGGAAATGCCTACATCAATCTCATTATCTATGTGTACATTCCTAGAAAGTATGCTACTAAGGTAATTGAACTTATTCACAGCATTCAAAACTTCTTCATTTGTTGTAACTGACAGTTTCACATTTGGAAGGTGTGGTGCTGGTTCATAGAGAACCTGTTTTCTTGTTGTTAACTGTTAGACCAAAATTAGCTCAAGCAGCAGAGAACTGATCCAAACTTTGTTTCATCTCAGCTTCAGATGTTGCACTGAGTGAACAATCATCAGCAAATAAAGTCTTGCACCAATTCTTCTACTTTAGTTTTGTCCTGTAGCCTTTTCAAATTAAATAATTTACCATCAACAGCAAATTCTAGGTAAACTATATAATACATAGGTATATTACATATTAAATAAGTAAACATGATTGGTTGGTTGATGGTCGTCCTTCATTCTAGAAGACTACCAAAATGACTTCACCATGTTAGAGTTAAGGTACAGTGTGTCTGATTGTGGCTGATCAGAACAATAGAAGCTCAGAAGGCTTTGCCACAGGTTGGGCACAAAGAGTCCACATGAATATATGGGGGTGGAATATACATGAATTATACATGGTATACATATTACATAAATAAATTATATATTATAAATGTATAGAGTAGCATTTCCTATTCTTGATGAAACCATGCTGGCTCTATGGTTCTTGCTTTGTTTTCTAGATGTTCAAGAATCAAAAATCCAGCTCCCTGCTTGATAGTTTGAAGATACCAACCATTCTTTTCATTTTTTTTTCTGGAAATCAGACTCTCCTATTTGCCAGAATCTTTTTTTTTTATTTGTAGGGAAAAAAAAACAATTTGCACATGCGGCATAACATTACAAACTCAAGATAACTCATAGACAAAAGTTAAACTCCCACATCTAGCACTTGTCACTGTAAAAAGCTTTTATGGAACATCCATCCATTCAAAATCAACAAGCTGTTACCCTTGAAATGTCATCCAGGTTTTTCCAAGATGACCTCTGGACCACATGTTTGTTTTGGATTGTCCTCAGGAGGCTCTGTCAATGATTAGATGACAGGATAAAACTCTCAGAATCCATTCAAATTTGCTAGAATCTTTTAAAGATTAATGATTGTGTCTCAATAATAATACCTGCCAGTTGTTGTTATTTTTTTGTTTTAATATTCTAGATCAGGGGTTCTAAATCTTTTTTTTTTCATAGGACCTCTTTGACAGTCTGGTGAAGGCTTAAAGACCCTTTCTTAGAATATTCTCAAATGGAAAAAATAAAATACACATGGTTCCAAAAGGAATATATTATATTACAAAGTTATATATGTAATATATATATGTGTGCACATATATGTGTGTATGTATACATATATTTAAATTCCTGTACAATACAGTTTACTTGTAATAATAGCAACAACAATAATAACTAGCACTTAAACAGTATTTTAAGGTTAGCAAAACATAGTGTTATTTCATTTGATCTTCACAACAACCCTATAAGCCATATGCTATTATTGTACTCATTTTACAGATGAGGAAGCTAAGCCTCAGTGCCCAGGACCTCACTTCTAAGTGTCTGAAGCAGACTGCAAACCTAAGGTCTTTCCTGCTCCAAGTTCTGTTCTCTGTCCACTGCATCCACTAACTGTCTCATGTGTGGTTGCTTTAACTTTCAAAAGCACCTACGTAGTACCTTCTTATACAGCTAATTATCTTGCTATCATGTCCCTATTATCCATTTTAAAAAATTCTATCCTGTCCATGGTCCCTGGCAGAGACAAACAAGAGAATAGTTTTGCAGCTCCTTGCTTTCTTCTATCTTTGGTTATTCTTGTTTCAGCCAACTAGTGCAGTGGTTCAATGCTTCTTTGATCCTCTCCTTTTCCACAATATAGCTTTTTATACTCCCTTTTCATTGTGCTTAGTGTTCCTTGTCAAATCCAGCTTATACTGAGTTGTAGAGCTCCTGATACTGCTCTTAAAGGTCCATGGAGTGCTTTGATTTTTACCCTTTCTTAAATGCCCTTGATTCTCTTTTTTTTGTACATATATTTACAAAAATCAAAAAGAGGTATATTGCATGCATCTGTTTCTTTTAGACAATTGCTCATTTCCTCATATTAAAATTATTTCTCTGCATTCAGAATTTCATTCTTTAAATCTTCCTTTTCCTTTCTTAGGTTGACTTTCTCTGAAGATTTTCATCTATGGGATCTTACATATCCTTTCTTTGAAAGCCTTAAATCTTCTAAAATCTAGAGTTCATGGCATTCTATTCCTGCCTTTTTCTATACTTTGTTACCACTTAATCTGAGATAGAGTGCTCTTCTCACAATTCCATAATTTCTACTTTAGGTACCCATTCATACTTACTGGATCGAATCAGAAACCGAGGAGCGGTTCCACTATTTGATCCCTTTACCATTCAACAGATGAAATTATGATGATGATGGAAAATAAAGTGACTAATGTTTTGGTTTTTGCAGAGTGGTGGGATCCAGCAGATGTCCAGATAATCCAAGCTCCCCATCACTGCTATGCTATGCCTCCATGACAGGCTTGATATAGTTACCAAATAATCTATTTTTTCCACTCCATTCAAGTGTATTGTAGTATACACCCATGGCAGTATTGCTTCCATTAACATTCACCCAAATGCTTTCTGCCGTGCCTTATTTATTTCCTGGACTTTCTTAAATGAATGTCTTTTGTTAATATGCAATGCTTCTCCTGACCCCTGTTTCATCTATCCTGCTCCTTTTGATGACCTTTTAGTGATGACATTTCAGTGATGAGTATCATCCCACAGAATGAAGTAATATCTATGAGACTGAATTTTTCCCCTTGCTTAGGCGGATCTGGCTTGTAAACCATGCTTTGGGCGTTTGCATAGATGTATGAGACCCTAAATTTTAATTCTGGCTCCTTTACCTCCTATCAATTTCTGGGCATTTTGTTCTTGTACTTATTTCTATTCTTCTTTTCCCATGGTGATTGATTTCTGTGGCATCTATCTGGATGTTAGACATAGTCACTTATTCCTCCTCTCTTTTTCCCCTTCAGTTTCAAGTCCTTTGGATTCAGTTTTTAAGATTTCAGGCAAATATACTTTTATCAGCAGTTAGGTGGATTCCATCACTGCTATGTATTGTGGCATTCCTGTATTTTAGGTCATGGCCCAGAAATCCAAATCCCATTCTCAGATACCATCTTATTAACCAGTCATTTACTTTCAAACTAGATGTTTCTCTTCTGAATCCCTCACTATTTACTGGAAGCAGTGATGAAAATGCCACCTAAGTGTATCCCTCAGATCTTCAGACCTTGCCTAGGATTTGACACTCTTTAATAGTATTTCCCAGGTTTTCTTTTTGAAATACCATTTGTGCCTACATGAATCACTAAAGGTAGGTAGTATCTAGTCAATTTGTCAAGGCTCGTGTGGTTCTCTGTTATATTTTGGATATATTAGTCAGGAAGACAATTTCCCTTTTTTGTTCAAATTCATGAATGAGGAAAAAAAACAACTAAATTCTTATTCTGTGTCAGGCACTATGCTAGAGATACAAAAGTCTACAAGCAAAAACGGTTTCTGTCCTCAAGAGTCTATAACCCTTATAGGGTTGTCATAACCAGGGAAGGGCATTTTGGTCAAGGAAGTCATTGGGAATTGTTATTGAAGTCATAGGGCTATTGATTGACACATCATTTCTAGGAATTCATTGGATTGCTGTTCTCAGAGGCATAAATGGAAAGGAGGGGGAGGGTAGGAATGTATTCTCTTTGTTGCATGGAATGGAGATATCCTGGAAGTGATGTGTTTCACCTGGGTCCAGGCAAGATGATGTGAAGGTTCACCAATTAGGTATTGGCATTCAAAAATATTTGGATCATATATTTGACAAATCACTTCTTCATGAGGAAGTTTGAAGCTATCACTATTATTCTCACCTTCCTCTGAACTTTACTGAATGATCTCTCACTGGACAGTGTCTATGGGTTCACATCATCAGTCTTTGGAGGAGAAGCAGATCAGAAGTTCAGTAGTTCAGAGTTCAGCTCCTTCCTCTTCAGGATGAATCTTCAATCTGTTGCTTAGCTCAAAGTTCAGTGGTTTTTCTTTCCTTCTTCTAGTCTGATATTTTTCTACCATCCAACCTTCTGATGCTGCTACTTTAGAAATTTCTTCCTTTTTATACTTTTTTGCTCTTTTGCTAAACTCCTTTCCTTTTGTTTTTAAGAACACTTCATTCTCCCTGATATTCTGGAAAGGTGAAAGGAATTTCTCAAGTCCCTTTACCTTTTTTTGTAGGAAGAAGACCACCCAGGACTTTGGGTATAGATAACAATCACTAGAGCAGGCCAGAAATAGGAAAAGTATATATTCCATTGAAGTGAGATCCTTGGTCCTTTTTTATTTGTTTATTTTTTCCCCAGGAATTCCTTTTGGGATCTGCTGTACCATTTTTTTTTTGTGTGAGGTTATTTAATCCCTCTAAGTTGTCATTCTCCTTCTAACTTCCTCAGGAATCTTTGTCCTCTTTTGGCCGTTCCCTGCTCTTTAAGCATCCTCATCACCTGAGTGGTGTACTGGATAACCACACCAAACTTTCTGTCATTTCTTATTATTCTCTTGCTTTTTTTAGCCAACTCTTCTTACTCTATCTTAGCCTCCTCCAATTTGTTTTTACCTTCTGTCTCACCTCCTTAATCCTTCTCCTTGAATCCTCAAAATAGCCTCATTTCTTTCAACTGGCATCTTATTGAAATGCCCAAATCATCTTTCATAATAGAAATTATGTCTTTATCCTAAATTTTTCTCCATTTAATTTTTTCTCTCTCTCTAAATTTACGAGAAAAACTATGGCTATACCTTTTAAATCTTTAATTTTGGTAACCCCATGAAACTTTTTTACTCTGTGTCATCAAACTGTTGCCTTGTGGCATCTATTTTTACAATTCTTGTACTTAAAAAGTTAAGTTCATTCTTCCTGGCATATTGCTATCATTTTGACTTTCTGTCAATAAGTGTAGTGTTTCCCAGGTTGTACAGTTCCAAACACCTAGACACATAATTTTCCTTTGATTCAATACAATATTTCTTTTTATTTTTTTAGTTTTTTTAATATTTTATTTTTTTATTTTAGTTTACATCATTCATTTCCACGAAATTTTGAGTTACAAATTTTCTCCCCATCTTTCCCCTACCCACCGCCCCAAAACAGCCATCCTCCCTCCTCACCCCTCTGACTTTCTGGTAGGGCAAGATGGATCTCCCTACCACAGTGCCTGTGCAATACAATATTTCTTTAAAATTTGAGCTCACTAATACCTATGCTTGCAAATTTCCAGATCTTTCTTCTTGACATCAAAATATCTCTCTTCATTAAAATATCTTGAAACCTCTTTAATGCAAATTTTTATGCCAAATGAAAATTCTGAAAGAAGGATGTCTTAGCTGACATTTAGTCTTCTCGTGTTTCTTTAGATGTGACCTCCTAAACTCAATTTTGACCCTTTTTTCTCTATCCTAACACGTACCTTCATACATACTCCTGTGCAGCTTTGTGAACTTATTTAACGTCAGAACCTCTCAGAGTGTATCTTTCAGCTGCCAGTTTTAACTATCTTCCATATAGATTTTCTCTGCATCTGTTCTCTCAGCAAGTCATAGGGGTCATCTACCTAACTCTCACTCTTTTTTTGTTGAACTTGGAAGACCCTTCATCTGTAGCAGTCTGGAGAACCTAGCAAGCATAAACCACTGAGGAAGATGGGACTTATTTGCAAAAGATTGTCTCTGTTTCACCACTCAAGTTTATATTCCTAGAATTGATTCTTATTCTGGCACATTCTATTCAACTCTCTGAAAATAGTGTTTATTCCCCAATCTTTAAAATTTACCCAGATTGCTCATATTGCAATGCTTTGCCCTGTGGATTATTTTTTTGCATTGTAAAGCAATTGGCCGAATTTTTAAAAATACAACTTAAGGTTCTTGGAACTTTACAAAAGGTCCAAGGTGACAGTCACCCTTTGGGCATTTCATAATGTCTAGTCCAGGGGTGGAGAACCTGCAGCCTCCAGGCCACATGTGGCCTTCTAGGTCCCCAAGTGCTTTGACTAAATCCAAACTTCACAGAACAAATCTCCTTAATAAAAGTATTCTGTAAAACTGTGACTCAAAAGGCCATACGCAATGACCGAGAAGGCCACATGTGCCCTCGAGGCTGCAGGTCCCCCACCCCTGTCAGTACGGTCATGGGCCTGGCAACTTTGATGGTAGCTGAATCTTTATACATTCCAGTGATCAGAAATCCTAGGCCTTTGGTGTTGTCTGTGCAGTTGATGCTATACGAATCCTCACCTTGTAACCCTTAACTAACAAGGGATACTACCACGAAAAAGACCTGCTATAAATATTTTTGTACATATAGATTCTTTTCCTTTTTCTTTGATCTCTTTGGGATACATACAGAGTAGTGGTATCGCTGGGTCAAAGGGTTTGCATCATTTTTTAGCCCTTTAGACATAGTTCCAAATTGTTCTTGAGAATGAGTGGACTAGTTCAGAAATCCAACAATAAATAGTTCATTAGTCTACCATTTTCCCACATCCCCTCCAGCATTTGTCATTTCTGATAGGTGCAAGGTGGTACCTCAGAGTTGTTTTAATTTGTTTTTCTCTAATCAATAGTGATTTAGGGCATTTTTATATGATTCTACGTAGCTTTGATTTCTTCAGAAAACTGTCTATTCATATCCTTTGACTATCAATTGGAAAATGGCTCTTATGTTTATAAATTTAAATTATTTTTATAATTTTATAATTTAAAATTACACACACACACACACACACACATATATATGGAATTTGCTGGAAAAATTCTTGATATTGCTTCATCATCCGTGATTTTTTTTTTTTGGCAAAATGTAGTTTCCCTGATTATCTCTTTCTTTGCATTTTTTTGGGGGGGGAGGACAATGGGGTTAAGTGACTTGCCCAAGGTCACATGGCTAGTTTTGTGTTAAGTGTCTGAGGCTGGTTTTGAATTCAGGTACTCCTGAGTCCAAGATGGGTGCTCTATTCATTGTGCCACCTAGCTGACCCACTGATTATCTCTTTCAAGACCAATATAAACTTGAAGAATTTATGGTCATTAATTGTCTGTATCAGAAATTTTGGCACTGCATACTCTGTAGAAGTCGTCACAAAATAAACTCTGTTTTACTTACTTGTTGGAAGTTAAATCTTCAGACTTTTTTTCTTGTTAGTAGTTGCCACAGAAAATTACTTTGTCAAGCTCTTTGAGAGGGTGTTTAAATGTATAGCTATTGGTCTACCCACCTTAATAGAACATTATTAGAACTTTGGCAGCCAGTTTCAACCTCTTATTTTACCAGTTACCTTCTCTTATCAATTTGTCTGATTTACCTTGTTTTACCAACTACCTTGTCTTTCTCATTGAGTTAGTCTCTTTGCCTTAAGTCTTTTTTCTTTGGTTCTTTCTTTTCTTTAAATAATTCTTCTCTTTGAATTCAAGTCTCTATATGCCTTTAGACTTAGCCCTTCTTGTCCTTAATCTTGAGTTCTTTCCCTCATTTTCTTCCCTCAATTTCAACTCAATTTATCTCAGATTTTCTGCCTAAATTCAATTGAAGGCCCTCTTTATAATTCCTTCTCATTCTTTTATTCCTACTCATTCAGTTTGGTTCTTTCTCCAGCACCACCTACCATATAACTTTCTATTAGTTGTATATATTGATGCATATAAAAGTATACATAGATATATATGCAAAAATTAAAATACACTCTGTAGCTTTATAGTATAGAATAAAAACACTCAATGAATGCATGCTTTTTTTTTCTAATGTAAACACAGTCCATATTTAAGGTCGTTAGTAAGTGTGGATTGTTAAGGGAGTTTGTAGTTAGCACAGGCAGCTTCTTGGCTCTCATTATAATATTACACTACAGAATGAAACATACATTCTAGGACATGACCAATGTGGGGATTTGTTTTGCAAGATTATGTGAATTTCTTACAAGGATTTTCCTTTTCTTTTTCTTTTCCCAATGGGGGAAGGAATGGGGAGAAGGCAGGAAGGAGAGAACATAGTTTTGCTAATTAACTTTTTTTTTAATGTGTATAGATAAACAATGGCATGCTTCTAGGATAGGCATTTCCCTATATTAAACAGAAGTTGGCGATGTGTTTAACCATTCTTAAGTATGAGTAACCACATGGCAGAAAATAATTACACTCTAGAGAGAAATTAAGGGTAGGCATAAAAAGTCTTGTCAGTGTCCCCAGAAGCTGATGATTTCCTGAAACTGGTCTATGCGATTCCAGAACTGTGAAAGACATTCCTAATTCCATTTATTAAATAGAAGACTGGCAAAGGCTTGAGGGGTGCTTATAGATCCAGAATGCATTGACTACAGTTTCCCCTCCACACTCCCACCTCATGTGTAGTGTGACTGTAGTTTTTGCCTCAAAAACAACTTGTGGAGGGTTAATCTTGCCTATTTGTATCCTTGGAGAATAGAGACTTCAGAAGAGCTTCTGATTCTCCTAGGACTGCTGGAAGGAGTTACTAACTTGCACCAAAGTCAGAGAGATGGCTTTGGAAAGCTACTTATGAGAACAATTAGAAAAATCCAGGTTCTGTGGGCAGATACTAAATTGAGAGCTTATTCTGAGACATTGTGTTCCCACTCTGATAGAGTACTATAGTTTAGAAGAAAGTACATTAGCTGAGAGACATTGATTAAGGAAAATAACTATGCTTCCCCCCCACCCCCGTCCCCATATTTTCCTTAATTCCTGTCAGTTTCCATTTCAGAAATGGAATACTAGAGAATAGTAGAGTAAAAATACAATACTTATTATTAGCTAGTTGTATCAGCAAGCACCCTAGCATACCTAGGGCGGCTACTAGCACAGGTTCTTAGATCTGCTTTTCTAAAGGAAAGCAACTCAAAATGGGTTAATAATCTTACTTTAATCAAACATACCATTTACCTAGTTCAGGGGGAAAAGTCAGCACCCTG